>OY284495.1:31738854-31983767 GCA_958336395.1 Ctenicera cuprea | reverse complement strand
GTGGTGAAGTTTCTGTAAATAGATTTTGAGGAAATTTGCGGAGCTGTCGAATTTTTCTAATTGTTTGATGTCTACCAACGAAGCGGGAATTTCACGAGATGGGAATGTCCACAACACCCACATGTGGTCAGACAAAATATGTTAATGCATTTCGGGAACACCGCCATTAACCCAAATTATGTGTAAATGTGTGGAATGGCATTGTGGGTGACTGTTTAGTTGGACCTTATAGCTTATCACTTCGTCTAAACGTCATTGACTATTAAAGATATCTTAATGAAAATTTAAACGAACTTTTAGAAGAAGTGCCATGTGGTACCTCCATGATGGTGCATCAGCTCATTATTATTATCGTCAAGAACGCGTCTGGTTGGATAATAATTTTTCGGTCAAATGGATTGGTCGAAATTTCTGAGATTTTATTTTGTGACGGTATACGAAATAATTGGCAAATGGCAACCCTGTAAATACCCTTAAAGAACTAAGAGCACGTATAGAAAATGCCGCAGATATTATTTGCGAAAATTCAATAGTTTTTTCGAACCCTTGTGGCTATAATTTATAAAGGTAAATTTTTCTATCACGTCAATTAAAACGCTGATAATCGTAACCGTAAGTAAGCCCTTGTGCAAGACAAGGAAACGTATAGTGTTTGATAATCTCTTTTTGTCCTTTCACATTTCAATTAATGTACTGCCAAAGAGCGGACTTTTAGTCGCAGAATATCAATAAATGTCGTTAAAATTTAATAAGTAAACAATAATTCGGCATTCGGCGGAGAATTTGGCATCAGGTTGTTGCAATATATTAAACAAGTTTTGCATCGCAATCCTGGTTACTCACAATTATTAGAAATTGCAAATATACTAAAGTCAACAAATAGTCCAGTCAGTTGTTCACCGGACAACTTTTATAGTTTGGCTCCATTAATAACGTGTTGCGACGTAAAGGATCATTTTCAATGTTTAAAGGTATTTTGTGGACAAAAGAACTAATTTCTCGGCTGAAAATTTAGAAAAAGTTGTTGCGTACTGTAATTCTTAAGTTTTTTATTTAACGGTGGTTTTCTATCTCTTATGAATGTTGATCGTCCAAACGTTTGTTTCGTAGAACTTTCCCGTTGTATTAATGAATTTACACGTTTTATGTTTATTAATTCGTGGTTGCTATTTTACATTTCAATTAAAAATATAGTTTTGCATTTCATAAAATAAAACATTTTTAAAATTCATGATCATTCATATTCTACGCTTATGAACCCTGTTTTATTTTATCTTATTACTACACAAGCATCAGTTCCAGCTGACCAAATAAATAATAACTATCTACACAAGCTAACACAAGGTCAAACATATAGATGTCTTACCATTCTAAGCTGACTAAATACTAGACTGGAAATACGGACACTACTACTTACTGAACGGCTCATTAAATTCCAGGGGGGGATGCTAGAAAATGTGCGTAATTAGAAAAATGATAAATAAAAGATTGGTGAGATGTATTATTAGAGGTTAAAATATCTGCACGTATTTTAATAACACCCTGTATATCCGTATCAAAGTTTTAAAGCAACAACATTATAATGGTCCCAGTTGCATTCATTTGGAGAGTATTATCGAGTTTCAAACAACAATCACAATTATTAAAGGTATTACAACAAAGCAAATGCGGCGCTACTAAATTCGTACGTAGATCGCGGACGAAATTGCTCTCTAAGTCCTTGTAAATCGCTTTATTTGATTTAACAGCCACCGACTACAAATAATTTGCATTTTAAATTAATTGCACGATATCGACAAAGCAGTAACTTTTGGGTGTTAGGGAAGTTTCTGCAAACTTGTGTTATGTAGCTTATCGCCAATAAAATTTGCATCAAATTAACTTTTTACGCGAGTCCCTGTCTCAAATTGCTGGATTTTGTTTGTAAAATAACTAAAAACGTTGTTATTTTGCTGAAAAACGACATATAAATGGTAGACCTGTTTGCTAAATCTCAAAGTAAACAGCATTCCACAAGCGAACCCAAACAAAGTTTTTATTGCAATTTTATTTATTTCTTCATACTGCCTAAAACAAATTTGCTTCTGTAAATAACAACTTTTTACAACTACTGCATCTTGCGTGTGTCTGCTTCGAATTTGTCTTTCTCTTTACCATATTCCAGTGTGAAAAATTGTATTGTGAACGTGAAGAAATGAATTGTGGAATTTTCACGAAAATACAATTGGATGTTCCATAGGCAACTTTTAGAAATATGTTTTTTAAAATATTTTTAACATTAGTTTGAGTTATTTAACCGGAATGTCGTACATCGTTGAATTGACAATAAAAAATGCTTTCTAAAAATGTAAAAATTTGATATAGCGGTCAGTTTTTTTGCGGGTGGGATTGTACGTTGGCTTATACGCACAACCTCCCTGAAGTTCTAGGGCGACAGATTTTGTAACGGAGTTTACTCTCCGGGCAGACTTCGCCGGGTGAAGAAGGGTTTTCTCTAGCATGATTTCACTTTTTGTTGGGCAGCTCTTCTCTAGTGTGCCTTCACTTTATGGCTGGAAGGCTTTTTCTCAGTTGAGGTGCACTGTTCTCTTGTACCTAATTGAAGACCTGGGTAACTGCAGTGAAGGTAACGGTATCCAATATCCGGTCTAAATAGTTTTATTTATCAAAACTAGTGGTGCTCAAAGCTCAAGTGATGTTATTAAGAAAACAAATGTAGCATAAACCATATATAACGTTATACAAAGCGAAAGGGTAATTTTATAAGCTGTTATAATAACTATTACACTAAAGCGCAAGATATTACAAGTGAAGCAAAGCAAATACGGTAGCTAACAGTAGCAAACGGTAGCAGGTAAAACACGGAAGCAAATTTCAAACCGTAGCAAATGGTAGCTAACGGTAGCAATTAATATACAGTAGCTAACGGTAGCAATTATGATACAGTAACTTACGGTAGCACACAGTAGCAAAAGGTAACAATTAAGATACAGTAGCTAACGATAGCCGATGATATACAGTAGGAATATCTGATTAAACAAAACTAACATGTTCTTGCGTAAACGTTACTTAATTCGATTTTTAACGGGAAAGACCGGTACGGCGCACTATGACGCATATAACAAAGCAAGAGTAAGACAAAGAAAAAAACACTGCCTCGTGTCGCTCTCTGCAACAGACTTCAGAAATAAATAGAGAGAAGAAGAAGAACTGTTTCGTATTAATTCCCCATAACAGTCTTCGGAAAGAAAGAGAAAGAGAGATCTAAGCCGTGTCAATTCATGCGTGACAGGTCTCAAAAAGATAGACAGTAAGAAATATAGAGAAGGATTGGAATAACAAGTAATCAAAACAATAATGAAATGTATACAAAAGCACCAAAATATTTCAATTCTTACTCATTCAGTATTTCCCTAGTTCGGTTAGCTCGGTTGGTTTCCTGGAGGTTCGTTGTAGGACTGGACTGAAGATTTAAAGTTGTGATGATGAAGTGTGTTTATTACCGGTCTAGGACATTAGGGCGCGGTCGTTCGGGCCCGGCCTGTTACAATTACAATTGCAAGTGCATTTGCAGTTGCAATTGGAATTGCAATTGCAATTTACAATTTACAATTATAATTACAATAAAAATTACAATTTACAATTACAATGACAATTACAGTTGAATAGATCCGGCTCTGAGTGGAATAGATGTGCAACCAAAACGAATGATTTCGTCAAGAAGGTTTACGTTGAAAATATAACACAGTTTTCGCACCCTTGTGTCTCGAGCTCTAATGGCTGGCGCCCTAGTGTCTTCGCGCCCTATTATTTTTGCTCCTGAATAGCACGCGCCCTAGTGTCCTCACGCTTTAGTGACTTGCGACCTAACGGCAGCGCCCTAACGGCCGCGCCCCAATGTCCGGATCCAGTTTACTACGGTCTGATTAACTACGACCAGCAACGTTGGGACGCGGTCTGCATATCCGCGTCTTCAACGACGTCACGGGTAGAATTAAATTGCATGCAACGGTAAAACTTAAATAAAATACCCTTCAGTGAAATAAATCCTAAAATGAATAATGCATCAATCCATATTAAATCGTCTTCCTCTAAAGTTTTAAGTTAAACGCGCCTTCTTTTGCAACGCACTCCGAATTCACATAGTTTTCCCGATCTGATCTTATAGAAAATTGGAATATTAGAATAATTAAAGTTCGTTTATTACTAACTTTAATATAAATCTGTCAACGAGCTTTCGGCTTTGGCAGACGTTCCATCCGCAGTTAAACTACAATTTTTTTGTTTTTTTATGCAAAAAATATTCTTTTTAAATTTTATTTGGTACCTATTTTGGTTTTACAATTTTATATTTCCATTCCGTCTTTTTGCCGCCCCTAGGGTTCTGCCGCCCGGGTGCTGTGCACCCTTTGCAGCCCCGCTTGGCGCGGCCGTGGTCCTGATAACAAAATTTATATTTTCTTCGGGAAAGCTATAACATTCACTTATGATTATGAAAATATAAAGAAAAAGAAAAATTATTTTGTAAGTATTTCTTTTACTAATAAAATAATACTGAAGAAATAAAAAGCACTTACAAAACTGCTTCTATAATATACTTTGATATATTCACCTTGGGGAGTGTATGCGATAAGACGGTTCTCGCACCTGTTTCAAAGCAAATGCGCCAGTCGTATTTGTTTTATAACGAAAGTTGCAAGAGCTAGGGATCCTAGATGCCATTGATAATGACAGATTTGTATGAGAGGGTTAGGACAACATTAATTTCCCTCTTCTGTTTGTTCATAGTGATTTTATTTTACATGTTTCCTATACTGTAAGCAACTTCAACCATGGGAAGGGACAAACCTTTGTGTAGGAGCAGCAAAAGATGTGGTTAAAACCTCCAGAGTGGTGGTATGGATACCCACTGACTTACTGGAGGCCAAAGAAGCAACTAAGATCCTCCCTTTGCTGAAAACGCAAAACCAAAGCTGGCCACTGAGAAATAGAGAGTGATCTCCAGTCGTACTGAAACTCAGGGCACCACCCTTGTTCTTGCGATTGATGAGAATTCCCTGAAGGAACTGAGCAAAATGGGATTTAAAGCCTACTTAGGTCTATCTCAGATAACGTCGAGGGCAACAAAGAAGATCGACAAACCAGATGACGCTGGAGGTAGGACAAGTAAACCTCCAGCATAGTAAGGCGGCAACAGCTGCCCTTAGTAAATACTTGGTCTCCAAGATAGCCTTAATTTAAGAACCCTGGCTCTTCAGGGGAAAAGTATCAGGCCTTGGAACTGTCAAAGGTAAACTAGTATATAATAAAAACCTTGATAATGTGATATCCTGCATTTTTGTCAGGGAAGAACTTTATGCTCTAAAACTGATGAACTTTTGTTGCAGGGATTAAGTAGCTATTAAAATAATAACACAAATGGAAGGAAATCTGAAGGAGATAATAGTCGTTTCAGCATATCTTCCATCTGACTCTCCCAATCCACCTCCAACTGAAGAATTACAGCAGCTTGTTGACTACTGCAGGTTATCAAACCAAACGGAACAGTTTGATAACACAGTCTCAGAGATCATGCAAAAAGCTCTAAGAATTGTGGAAAGATGGTGCAACAAAGAGAACCTAATTGTAAATTCGCAGAAAACGGTACTGGTTCCATTTACTACAAGAAGGAAGCTGGACAGGCTCAAACTGCCAAACTTCTTCAATGAACAGTTGCAAGTGAGCCAAAAGGCTAAATATCGGCATAATCCTGGGTGCTAAGCTGACATGGAGCTCACACATACAAAGATTGCGTATAGAGGCCTATTATGGCAACAAAGCGAGCCCTGGGCAAAACCTGGGGACTTAAACCAAACATGGTACAATGGCTGTACATTGCCGTGGTAAGACCCATGGTAGCCTACGGATCGCTGATCTGGTGGCCAAAAGTAAAACAAAAGCAAGCCAAGCTGGAGCTTTCCTAACTCCAAAGGCTGGCTTGTCTATGTATAACAGGAGTGATGAGAAGCACTCCAATTGCAGACATGGAAACCCTGTTAAGCCTTCCCCCAGTAGATATCATAATCAAGGCAGAGGCTAGGATGGCGGCGTATAGACTGAAATATAATGGAAACTGGCTAACCAGTTTCGTCTCTGGCCATACCAGAATAACAAGTATTATTAGAAATGAGCAATGACATAATGCCAATTAGGCATAACCTTAACAAACCTTTTACCATCCAACTAGAATGGAACGAAGGGCTGGCACAAAGACGTGGTCAGGAAGGAAAACCAGTCTGGTATACAGACCGATACAAAACTGATAACGGCACTGGCGCTGGGATATGTGGAGAATCTCCCCAATTTAAAGCCTGCACATCTTTGGGGAACTATGCAACAGTATTCCAAGCCGAAACTCATGCCATAGACGTTTGTCTATAGGAAAACATAAAGAGGAACTATCAAGGCAAAGACACCCTTGTCCTAACTGACAGCCAGGCTGCTGTAAAGGCCCTAGCTAGCCACCGGATTAACTCAAAATTAGTCTGGGACTGCCTACAAAACCTAATAACCCTTGCAAACCACAATAGAGTGACCCTCATGCGGGTGCCGGGGCATAAGGGGATAAAAGGCAATGAAAAAGCCGATACCCTCGCAAAAGAGGAAACAGAAATAGCATTTAAGGGTCCTGAACCAGTATTTGGAATTACCAAAACCTCTGTTCGTGGCTGGTTGGTTAGAAAAATCGCATCATAACCACTGGAACCATGTGGAAGGGCTAAGACATAGCAAGACTATGCTAAAAACACCATCTAAAAAATTAACAGATAACGTATGCACTTGCATACAATGGGTATCCTAAATGACGAACACATATGCAGACTATGTAATGAAGAGGACGAAACAGCCTCTCATATAATTTTTGACTGTGAAGCTCTCGCCAGATGAAGACATGCACTCCTAAGAGATGCTCTAATTAGAGAAGACCCAGTGAAAAGGTTACTAAACCTAATAAAGATGGCAAAACTTTTCACTGAATAAGTGATAGGATGAGTAACACAATAAGCCTAAGGCTACAGTGTTTGCGGCACCCAACCCCTACCACCAATCACAATTTATTCAATCAATCAATCAATACTGTAAAGCAGCTGATAATTTCAAACAAATTTAAAATTGAAAAATCAGTGGCGTGTCATGAATTTAATAATTTATAAATACTAAAACCAAAATTTTCGATATGCCTCTTGATTTAAAATTTCATCAAAATCGGTCCAGTACTTTAGCCTTTAGAGGCGTCACATTGCATGTGCAAAGTTCAAATCCATATTTTAATATAAGACAATCAATCCCCTTCCTAAAATGTACGCACATGCCTAATACCATAACCTACAATCTTGACATTGAGAAATATCTAGTAATAAACACTAAATTAGTAAAAGAAGGAACGATATACCCATCTCATAAAGCACATTTTGAACAGTTAGAGTGAGAGGAAACGAGGACGTGTCCTAACTCTCTTATATGACAAATCTGTCATTATTATCAATGGCATAGCAAGAGCAAGTTGTAACTCGCTTTTGTTTTATGTGGGTGGTTGGTGTATAATGTTCGAGGTGGCGTGTTGAAACTAATAAATAACAGTTACAAATATAAAATCATGTTAATATCGGTTTTTATGTTTAGAGTGCCGTTTTGTGTATATTGTTTGTAATTTAGTGCGAGTACTTGGTGTCCACTATATTTGAAATTGACCTGAAATGGTGAGTGACTTTATCGGACTATAAATTGCTAAATTAGTTTCATTTTACCGGCGCGATAGTAAAAATAAACAAAAGTAGCATTTTTCCTAACCTAAAATTAAATTTATTTTTACTTTTCCATATTATATTTTCGACTCTGAGATATTGAGGGAAATACATGTTTTGGACCTCTAGGAACCCAAAAACAAGTGATAATATTTATACGTCACTGTTATGCTTTTGAAAATTTAATTTAATTTAATTTAATTTCTGAAAAATGCCACCAAAAAACATGTTCAGGTTCGGCTTCCGGTTTGGAAGCTTATTACTTTCCCATGCCTTCAGTATAGATAAGGAAGTCTGATTTTATAAAAATTACGATATCTAGATTTTAACGGAAATACACGTTTTGGGGCTCAAGGAACCTCGAAAGTGTTTCTTTTAAATGTCTGTCTGTGTGTGGGTGTGTGACGCCCCTAAAGGCGAAAGTACTGGACCGACTTTGATGAAGTTTTAAATCGAGAGGCATACGATATCGAAAATTGTAGTTCTAGTAAAAAAAACAACGGAAATTTGAGCACGGAATCTGAGAGAACTTAGGGCAAAGCGAAAACTTTCTTAACGAATTTTTCTGTTTCTAAAGAAGGCCGCTATAACTTTTTGAAAATCTCGACTTTAACGCCCATTTACTCAAAAGTTGTTGTCTGATCAGGATCGGCTACAACTTGTTTGAGATCCCTTTGTAGGTACTATACGATGAAATAAAATTTTGAAATCCGAAAACGATCGCATTGGCGCTGCTTCAAAATTTTGAAAATTTACAATAAAATATTTTTCAAAAGTGCCCCCACGATATTTTTAAAAGTTTCTGCAGTGAACTATAAATTTATTTTTTGCTAACCTCTCAAATTTTACTTTGACGCCTTCCAGGAACTTTTGGAAAAATTGAAATTGTTTAATTATTATTTATTCAAAAATGCACACGCCGATCGTTATAAACTTTTATTAGTTCGCTATGTGAAGTATTTTATAAAGAATAGCAAAAATTTTCCTTATTGTAACAATTAAGTAAAAAGAACGATTTTAATATCAACAACGTATTTTCTGGCTGTTACGTAATTTTAATTTTGCTTATCAATTAGCTACAGTATAGGTATAGTGAAAATATACTATTTTTTTTGTAAATTTTTTAAAGCTCTTTAAATAAACTATTTCTATCGTTTTTAGTCCGAAATCGGAAGCGCGTCTAATCATCTGTAGGGCGGGCGGTTCCGTTCTTACTATTCTTATACGGTATGCGACATCGTAGGGTTATCTATATAAATTGTTTTCTTGGAAATCTAATATTCGGTGAACTGCACTGCAAATTCCGTTTTGGATATGCAAAACAATTGCTATCAAAGCTTTATTTTAAGAGTCATCGAAAATATGCAAAGAATTAAAACTATATTTTTTAATTAGAATTAATTGGTAGGCGTAGCTAAAATCACGTAGATGTCGGAAAACGCGTTGTTGGTATTAGAAAGTATCGTTGTTTTCCCCGAATTTTTAAAATAGTTGAAAATTCTGTCTGATCCTAATAAAGTACTTTAAATAGTTTATCGAACTGATAAAAGTTTATAACGATCGGCGTTTGCGTTTCCGAATAAATAATAATTAATCAATTATAAATTTTTCAAAAATGTCTTGGAAGGCGACAGAGAAAAAGTAAAAAAATTACTAATACCAAATTTATAGTTTATTGCAAGCTCTATCGGCTCAGAAAATTAAAAAATTACGTAGAAAGTTTTTGAAAAATATTGTTTTGGAAATTTTCTAAATTTTGAAGCAACGCTATTGCGATGGTTGTACATGTTTAGAACCAACAAAGAAATAATTGTCGCGGAAAATTGTTTTGAAATATTTTTTACCTAATTTAAAAAAAAAATGTGTAAATGGCCATATTGCCAACACGGTGTTGGTAATATGGCCATGGCCATGCATGAAAAAGTCGGAAATTATAAAAAAATGATCTCTTGCAAACGAAATGTTTATTTTGAATACAGTACATTACATAAGAAAAAGAATAAGAATTATTATCATTATTATTCGCATAATGGGCAAATAAAAATGTCTTTGTTTTCCTTGGCTAAACCCACACAATCCTCATGAACATATTGTCCGCAGATAGAGCACGCGCATTTCAGAAATATCATGCATCTGACACACTGCACAATACCAATCTTGCTCATCTGCTTTTTCTTTAGTATTTTTCTTTATCGTAGCTTTAGATGTTGTAGTCTTTGATTTTGTCGTAGCTTTAAGTGTTGACGTAGCTTTAGGTGTTGTTGTAGCTTTAGGTGTTGCCGTAGCTTTAGATGTTGTAGCTTTCTCGTTTGTGTCAAAAACGTTTTTTTTTTACCAGAAGAGCTCGGCTGTTTATGGCGTTCTGGCTATTTGCTATTGATTTGACAATTTTTTCCGGGGTCTCCAACATTTCCGTTATTGACTTCTTTTGATAGGCACAAATCATTGTCTGTATCAGAGGCATCTAGAAATGCGGGCATGAATTCTTCTTCTGAGCTGTCATTATCAGAAGAGCTACTTGAAGTTGTTGGTCTTTTTCGGATATTTGATGGCCCTGCTTTAGGAGATGCTGCTCTGGTGGGTTCGACTTACGGTTCTTTTGGTGCTTCTACTTGGGTAACTTTACTAGGGGCAAATGCCACTTCCGATATTGCTTCGGGATTGAACGGAAAAATACCGGTTGCGGCAAATCCTGCCTTTTTATATTTGCTGGTGTTACGCCTTTATCCCACACAACATTAAAAATATCATCAAATCGCTGTTTTGTGATGTTTCGATCTTTGTATCTTGTCCAATATTGAAGTACCTGATCATCCCAGTGGTATTCGAAAGAACGAAACACAGATTTGTCCATGGGCTGTAGTTCATGGGTCGTAGTGCTTGGCAAGCAAAAAAGTACAACATTATGTCTTTCTGCTACATCGACGATCGTATAGTCCAGATGACATTCAGCACCGTCAAAAATTAGTAGACATTTCCCCGGTGATTTATATTTAACCAAGGCCTCAATCCAGGTGCAAAATGTGGTAATGTTCATGCTACCTTTAGGGGTCATAAGCACCAGTGATCCCGGTGATAATGTGTCCTTCCATTCTGGTCCCAATCTTTTCCCTTTGAATAAAATTGTTGGTGGAATGGAATTACCACATGCATTGCCACAGGAGACAATGGTGACGTTTCCTCCGTGCTCTAGTGCTACCAGATGTACACGTTTTTGCGCCCTTTTTCGCTAGAACACTTTGTTGATGGTGCAAACTCAATCTACCTTTTTCATTGACATTAAAAATCTTCTCTGGGCTATCCATCAGATCCAGTTCCAAAAGGACTTCTTTCAATTTTGCGAAATAGTCATTTACTATAAACCTGTTTAATTTCTGGGCACGCGCCGGGTTCATACTTTGTGCTTTTCTTTGTCTTATTGCAGGATTTCGTTTTAAAAATCCATTAAGCCAATACCGGCCAGCCATTTTAAACAGGTAGAAAATTTGTTTTCTATACCATTTTTGGTGCAGAAATTGAAAACACACCTTCGAAGTGTCTTTGATGTTAGCGGGTAACCTACTTCTGCCAATCGGACTATTTTTGCAGACAGTTCTCTTTCTTCATCAGCAGTCAGTACTGGTTTTCGTCCCATTTTTGACTTACTGATTCGGTTACTATCAACATATCTGGATAGAGTCCTTCTCGGTATTGAAAATGTTTTTGAAGCACTTTGACGAGACATTCGACCTTCCTGCATAGCTGCGACTGCAGTTTCCAAGTCTCCACTTCCCCACTTGCTCCGAATGCCCCGATTTCTCGCTTTACCAGTCATTGAACCACTCACGTGCACTTCGTGTATTACAACCTGGCCTACGTGTACATAAATGAAGTGATTACTCGTCACCGCAGCAGCCATTGTAACATATAGCAGCGCCACCAACGGTAGAAATTGATCCTTATTGAGCCACAATTTGCCATCGTTTTAAAAACGGCGTGGTTTTCCTATCTTAACTGTTTTGGCTAGAATAGGTACATTATTGAAATTATGCTTAATAAAACTGGTTTCTTCGCATTGACGCACCTGTCGATTCTTGGTATTTACGGTTGTATGCGTTTGTATATCCAGAAGGTCATAGTTTTCTCTTTGAGACAACGGAAATATATATTAATTTTTTTAAAATCATATTGTGATATTTAAAACAACCTGTACCTGAGATATTGTTTCAGATATCAACCATGTTGTTCTAATTTTAAACAAAATAATCGACTATGAATTATTGGAAATTTTGCTTTTGAGTTTCAAATAAATAGCAATATGGCGTTCTTCTTTGAAAGACCATAAGACTAACACTTGGATAAGACAACACACAAAAGTAGAGGACGTCATTAGACGGGCAGCATCATTGAAGTGGGAATGGGCAGGACATGTGGCCAGAGGAGTAGATAAGTGGAGCGGGAAAGTGATTAGTTGGAGACCATGGAGTGAAAGACGGAAAGTAGGTAGACCCCAGATGAGATCGAGCGACGATGTCAAAAAAGTAGGAGGCTTAAACTGGTATGAAGTCGCACAAAATCGTGAAAATTGGAAAAACATGAGAAAGGCCTATATCCAGAGTATAGAAAACGGCTAAACTAAGAAAAAGAAGATGGCGTTCTATACGATTACAACACCAAACAACAACAACATCTGCAATAATTGACTACTGCCTCGTTCTTGAATACCGTTTGTGAGCCTTTTCCAACTTTGAGTTTTAATAGCCTTTTCCGCAGTCGAAACCGTTGACTGCATTTGCCTATTATCCTAGGCAGAGGCCCTTACTGTGTGCTCTCAGTCGGAGTCAACTGAACCTAGGCTTTTAACAAGGTTGTTATTCCTTCCCCTCCTCATTTTCTCATCCTTGCTTGGGACAGGAATGGCGGAGTTACTTCTACTTTAATAACTAGAAATTTCAACTTTTAAACTGGAAATTTCTATTTTAAAATTATAAATTATTACATATATTTTTTTTCTGTAGATTTTCAGAGCCATCGTGCAATTGCCAGTAAGGAAACATTGAAACTTTAACGGCCGTTCTCCCTTGCAAGGCAATGGCTAACCAGGTAGGTATTTTGCCAAGAAAACTGTTTCTGTACTTGTCACTTCCTGCGATTCGGAGCTCGCGTTAAACTGTAGGTCCCCTATGTTTGCCTGACTAAAAAACAAGCATGCTTGCGCTTCAGCCATAGGAGCGAAAATCACCACGCTCTTTTGAGAGCAAAACGAATGGGAAGAAGACCCTTTGTCTACTTTAAGAGGGAGTAAATTAGCAATCTTTGACTTACGGTTAATTTTGAGTGGATATTCTCACCGTCTCTTGTATTTCGAGTTTGTACATTTTTCTAGCAATAAACCTGAATAAAAATAGAATTTTCAAGGCAAGAAAAATTGCTTGGAATTCCAAAGTTTTACAATAAAAATGTTAGCAGTTTAAAGTTTAATTCCCATGTTGATATAATAACTGAACACAAACAGCCACTTGTGAAATTTATTAAGGAATAAAAATACCACCAGACGTTCCAGGTTTTGGGACGTGAACTCAACTTTTTCAATATAGCAACGCATTATCGTTATCAGGACAAATCGTACATGCGTTAAAACGGTAATGATAAACACTGACCCGCCCTGAAAATCGCAAATTGCGCGCGCACTTTTCAGCGTCTATGAAACCCGTTTTCATGAGCGAAATTGTCAGTCTGTTCCGATAGCGGTCCGGTTATCCACCCGGAATCGGAAAGTTCCTCCACGTTTCTCTCATGACGAGTTCCGATCGCGCGGCATGAAAGTAAGGTAGTTACACTCCTGCGGTTTTCGACACCAGAAGCGGTAAATTCCCGGTTAAAGGCACCGAATTATAATACAAATTGCTTTAACTTCACGAGTTTGTTGACGGCGACTTCATAGGGGTTATGTAAGTTCAGAAGTTTCTTGAAATTGTTAACCTTTTGGGCGTGTATGTTTACGTATGTTATCAGATCGAATTGTATGTTGCAAAGGATTTTTAACTGTCATATTTTTTAAATTTTTATAAGCGACACAAAACGAGAAAGCTGTTTTTTGTGATTTTGGAAAATTTTCAGAATTTTCTGAAAATTTGTTTTTGTGCAGATACATTTATGTAGCATTGATGTTCATCAAAATTATTTAAAATATTTTTTCAGACTATGCGGGAAATATTTTCAAAAAATATATTTTGAACTGAAAATTCCTGAAAGACTGTGTAATAGTTTTATAAAATTACTGCAAAATTCTTCAAATCATTATCTGATCTTGTTCTAATTTACACAACGATTTTACTCAAAAACAATAAATGATGCTGAAATAATTTTTCAGTTAAATTCCTGAAAAATTTTAATTGCTTTTTAAACTGAAAAATTATTCAAATTTTTTTAGCTAAATTTATCAAAAACAATTTAATTATTTCTTGCCTAAAATGAAGTCGTAAATCTATCTTATCTTTTCTTGTTTAAACTAACTGAAATCCTGAAAAACACAAGTGTTTTTCAATCATCCTGAAAGTTCACACCGAAGTGTTAGAATCTAGAGAACTTCACACGAGGAGTTAAAAATAGGCCGATGCTTTCTGCGGAAGTGCTTTTAAATAAATACCCCAGATCGGTATCTGAATCCGGTTCACTTTTCATGAAGATTACGCCGAAGAAAAATCTTTTTATTTTTCACGTGTTGAATCCCACATCAGATACTTACTAATAGCTGGCTTGGGAAATACCGGACGCACAACTTTAAAAGCGCTTTCAGGATGGAAATCTAAGCGATGAAGTCATCGAAATGTTTGTTGCAGTTTTTTTTTGTGAAACTTGAATTTCTTTGGGGAATTTAAATGGATGTGGAATTTTGTTGGATAAAACAGTTAAAAAGTGAATTAGCGGTTTTAAAAGTTTCAGAATTTTCAGCATTTCAGGACTGGTATGTTAATAGAAAATTCGTGTTTACCTGTATGAAAAATATTTACTAAAGTTTGGACGTTTTTATGGATTTTACAATATTTAAAACCCAGATTTACGCAATCCCGCAACTAAAAACCTCGTAGTTCCTCATCGTTGTATTTATTTATTTTTCCAAACATTTAAAAATATTTTTAACCTTAAACACATCTGACTTATTTGTATCTAACCGTTAACTTTAATTAATTTTCTAATTGTTTGCTGAAAACAAGCTCCCCATGGGTCCTGAAAGCCGTGATTTCAGAACCCAAATCAGTGTCAACGACAGGCAAAATACATAAAGCATAAAAACGACCTGTTGTTGAGTTCAGTTTAATTTCCAACTTACCTATACGCGTTTCCAGACTGCTGAAAGATAAATACGCACAACTTTTGCGTAACATGAAATCAAAATAAATTATTACTTCCCATCGGCAGATGGGCCAAATACTTCAACAGTTCAAGTCAATATTTGATCATAATTTCAAACTTACGTCAAAGTTGGGAATTATTACTTTTACCGAGCTCAACTAAAGACCATAATTTTTGTAATTTTGTTTCGTTTGTTTATTTTTATGGTTCTTATTACGACGGGAAAAGATGGCGAAAGGGCGAGTTAACGCGGAGAATTTTAGGTTGAGTACAATGTTGACCCTAAAATTCACAGTAAAATGAAACCAAGAAAGGGAAAATGTTCTGTTTAAAAGGAAGCCGCTGTTGATGAAGGTTTTTAGTGTTTACACCTCTCAGACTCCCTTTTCTAATTTTCTCTAAAAGTGAAAAGTAAAAGAGAATCGCCTTATCAAATGACTTACATTGTTGTCCGACAGAAGTCGAGAACGAAATCATGACAGCTTCCCATTTTCTGGAAATGCTATTTCATTTAATAATTCACGCGTAATATCTTTAGAACCGTCTTCGACGGTAAAATCTTTTTAGGAAGCTTAGTGTTCGGTTTATGTACTTTCACCTGTAGTAAGTCGGAAAATAAACAACACTTATGTGTCGGAAATGTCTGAAAGTTAGCACCTTCATAAGAAGATTATTGCTCAAAATTTGTTTGCGAATGCTTTGACGGAAAGAAATACCAGTAATTATACAGCCTGAGTCAAATCTAAAAACGCGATTTGGGACAATCATAAAAGATACAAAAATTGTTACAATAAATAAAAATTATGATAAATAAAGTTTTTTTTATTAAGCCACATTTTATTATGATTTTTTTGAATTATAAATTGTTTATTTAAATTCTTTAATGACAAATAGAAATACTTACCAGAAATTAAAATTAATGCTTACGTTAAAAGTTTTTGCAAGAAATAAAAATCTTTCTGATAAAAATATTTTAATGTTATAACTTTAAACGACAGATGGCGCGATGGCAGACTGTAGTTTTACATTGCTAGGTTTGGCAACGTTGTTAAGATCATACTGGCCAGCTGGCCCGGCGCTGCGTTATATTCGAGAACTTTGTAAAACTTGGTTCAAATTTTCCGCCATGATAGCTACAAAACAATTTACATTTAGCAAGAAGTCAACTCATACATACAAATAAATGTAAATGAATTATAATAATTGATTACTTTCCTGTTCAATTTTTTTGTTAATCAACCTTCATCAATTCAAATAATTTTGGCAGGCACTAGGACGACACCGGGCCACCAGACACGTGAGATCTAAACAACGTTGACAAACGCAGCAAAATAAAACTTCTGATTTCCATAGCTTCACCTGTTGTTTAAAATTATAACAAAAATTTCCAGAAAAATTTTTTTCACTAAAATTTTGATTTCTCGCTAATATTTTATATCCCAAAAAGATTTTTAATTAACACAACAGTTTTTATAGAACAAATTTATTAAAAAAAATTTATTTTTCTAAGCAAACATTTTGTTCAATATAAAAAAAGATATTTATTATGGTAATTTTTAATTATAGTAAATTTTTTTGTTTTTTTTTACTTTTATTGTTGACACGAACGGCGGATCATACAACAGATACAAGTTTTAATATATTTCTGCAATTTGAGAAGATAGGTAAAAATATTACTAATAAAAGGTGTGCTAACCGACACGTACTACAGAGCCTTCGTTAGTTACTGATACCCACGTGACCTTTGGTCCGCAGTGACTTAGGGAGTTTTAAATTTAGATGTTGAAGTCAGTTCAGGATTGGTACTCGTGGTAACTACAAATTGTCTGTAAGTGTCACTATCAACACTCAAAGTGAGGTTATGTATATAAACAAGCAAGCCTTGATAAGTTAACTTACGGCTTGGGAATTTTTGGATTAAAAGCTTACCAACGGTGTAAGTTGGGTTGCCTATATTTTGTGGTCACGTGGGTATCATTAATTAATGAAGGCTCTGTATAAACTAACATACAAATCTTATACAGGGTAGAGCCTCATAAAAATATATTTATAAAACAAGTCTTTTTTAAAATACAATGTTCCATAGCTTTTTATCTTGATGGTAAGTTTATTTAATTACCAACAAATAATCTAAACAAGTTTCTTTTTGTAAATGCCATTGTTTCCGAGAAAAACATAGTTTCATAGATATTGTCATAAAGCTCGCGCGCTCGCGGTCCCCGCGCAAATAAGAGAATCTTGGCGCGCGATGGAACAAATGAAGTCGACAGGTATGTTATTTAATTTTATTACAAAAATGACATATTTTTAGTGTAGCAAGTGAATTACCTAACTACTTTTTTTTTAAAGAATCATGAAGCCGTGCGTGAGCACGACCCCATGATTCCTATCCCACCCCCTTACCCGGGCTCAGCGGACTTGCGCTCTTTCACCGGTCTATCATGCACCCCACCCCTGAAGACATGCAACACAACATACACACCTATATACACATCCATGGACCCGTCGGATTTAACTTGTTCAGAAAAATTACCGCCGAGCAGTGGATTCGAACCAGCTGCCATTGAGAGTCTAGTTTCAAAGCCTGGGACTTTAACCACTAGACCACCCGCCGGCCCATCCTAACTACTAATATTATTATTTCACAAAACACAAACACAATGTACGAACGAATAAAGCAAAAATATAATATTTATGTAATAAAACTGAACAACACATCTGTCAACGTCATTTGTTTTGTATGGCGCGCCACGATTTCCTTACTTGCATAGAACTGTAAGTTAACAACAATCTTTTCTTTTGTCTCTATGGTCAAAAAAGGTTAGAGCAACCAGGTGTTCGGAGAAAAACCAAAGATACCAGCAAAGTGTCGAGTACGCTTTCCTACCCACAGTCTGATTGCGGTAACTCTTGAGGAGGGTCAGAAGTTGGATGTCGTTGTAGGAAGCTCTAATTCTAAAAGGCGCTTCGTTCCAGTGTTTGATGTAAACAAGACCTACGAACAGAGCCGAATTGGTTACGTTTTTTGTTTTACGCAACGTCAGCGTTAATTGAGCTTGAAAAAAGAATATCTTCAAAGCATAATTTTCTTTTGCCATCCATTGAACGTGGCGTGCTGAACCATGAAATTAAAATGACTCATTTCCATTTTCTCCGCCAAGGAACAAGAAAGAAAAGAGCCGAAATTTTTTAAAATCGTCCAGTTGTTGCTGGGCTTCAAGGGAATGTGTATTTCTCTCAATACCAAACATTGGAAAAGTCCGTCAGTTGCTGCAGCATAATTATCCTGATTTATCGTGGGCCATTCTTTCTAAAATCGCGTAAAGAGTTCGATTTTTAGATCTCCAGTTAGACCAAAGATGGAGAAGAAGAAGTCGGACACTACGATTTCCATCACATGATGACGGCAAGTAATCCAGGCCAGTTCGGCTTCTGAATCATTGTAGATCTTAATGCAAGCTCTTTTGCTAAGCCTTTGTGGTATCAAAGACAAGTCTTTTGATTTCAAACTTATGGTTCCATTTCTGAACTCAGGCTTGCGTCTGAGACTGCCCAGTACCTTTGTTTACCTTCGGAATGCCCAGAATATTCTTTTGGTCGTTTCCATTGACAAGGACAGCAATAAGTCAAACTTTGCCTTGAATCTATCGATATCTGCCCATCTCAGTGTAAAAGAAGAGGTCCATCTAAAGCAGATTCTTTATCTTTTGCTGCTGCAACTGTTTGTCTTGCTTGTATTCTAGACCGTTTGATTAAATTTTGGGAGAGCGTGATTTCTGAAACATTATGTCCGAGGGCTTGAGCAGCGGCTTTAGCTACAAACGCGACTCCGCGACCAGAAAAGCTAACACTGAGCAAGGCGATGACAGCTTTGGGGGACGTGAAGATATTCTTAGATCTTTTTTCGTCTTATCTTTCAATTGCGTAAGAAGATGAGGAAGAAAGTTGTGCTGTTGTCTTCATCGTAGATTTGGCTTCCCTTTCTTCGTATCTAGCCTTCGCTATCCTTTGATTCCCCTTGTTGCCTTTTTCTGATTTCCTGTACGGGAAAAGATCTTTTCTTGCTTCCGAAAATTTTTACAGGTATCTTCCAAAGCATGTACCATTGTAGTACCAAAACGGTTTTAACGAGTAACGCCATCTTCATGTTGAAGCTAAAACACTTCAGACCGCCCTCGTAGTTTTGATAATCTCGACACACGAATATATCCGTTGGGTAGGAAATCTGCGCGCGACTTCTTCGCGGGTCAACTTAAAACTGGCCGGCAGGGTTTCGTCTTTCTGTGTAGATGATAGAACTGCACTAATTAGAGAACGTCTAATCTACGTCTAGTCCTTGCGGAAGATAACGAAGAGATCGGCTTCCCACGGTAGGAAAAGGTAGGGCGTAGCGCACGGGTTTAGTTACTTTTTTTTATAAATTTATTTACGAACGAATGTCGGCTTGCCCGAAACTAAATGTAATTTCTTAAATAATTATTGTTAGTACAAAGCGAGCATAAGAGGTCAAGAACCACGTGACCACGTAACATAGGCAACTCATTGTACAAGAGTGGCTACCCTGCTTCAGGAAACTAAATCTAACAGTTGTAGCAATTACCATTGGCGTAGCATGTACAAATTAGGACAGAGAAAACATATTTTCATAGAAAAATGAATTTGGCACGCAAATGATTTATTTAATAATATTATTGTAGAAAAACATATTTGATTTATAAATTACAATAGCTGCTCAAAATGAGTGCACGAAAGCCAATGAAACACAATGACATTGCAAAAGGAAATCAGCACGGCAGGCAACATTGGAGAAGAAAATTCACTACATTTAAATTAGTCAATGGTCACGTGGTTATTAACCTTTTATGCTCGCTCTGTAGAAATATGTGAAAGGGGGAGGGGGAGAATTGAGAACAATAACAACAGTTAGTAATATTCTGTAACTGGCAAACTTTTACGCTTATTTTAAAATTACCTATTTTGTAGCAGACATATGAATGAATAGGACATTATAATTAATACACCAAAATATGTAATTTGGGACTTAATCAAGTCATCATTACCCTCATCACCATGATGTTCATCAAACCGATTATATTGTGTGCTAGCATTAACTCGGCCCACACACATACACACAAACAAAACAACAAAGCTAAACCAGGTGAACGCAATTTGCGGAAAATACGAATTAAAGGTCCCTCCCTTTATCCATGGGTAAATTAAACGAATTCCTATCGAAATTGTAATTAAGCAAAGTTTCAAACAGCGCTTCGAGCAATTAATCACCGCCTTGCCTCGCTACATTCAGATCGAATATATCTGCTAGTCTATCTACCAATAGTTTAACAAAATGGAGAACAAATCGCTGATAACTCGAAATAGGCAGTTTGTAATTAAACTTCGGCCATCGTAAATCCATGAAATTTTCTGCGTTTATTGTTAGGGTTTCTACTATGTTGACAAAAACTTCGAGTTGATTCAGAAAATTTAAGCACACATCGGCGGACTGAGAAAATTGTAGTTTTAAGTAACTGTTATATCAAACTTAAATTTATTTTCATGTATTTATATTATACTAGTGTTGCCCCAGCGCACAATGCACTGACAGACAGCGTTGACAGAACCGGCGAAATGTCAAGTCGCGTGATGCATTAGTTCCAATAATGACACGCGACGTTATTGTAGATGGCGCCCCAAGTGACGCCGACCTTCATATATATTGTAAATTAAAATAATTATTATTAAAAAATCGACGTAGAATAAAAATATAAAAATGTTTCATGTTCCAAATTGGTGAAGCGGTAGTCGCTGGAGGAACCGGAGAAAAAAACCCTTTGACGTAGTATATTCTTATAATACTCTACAATTTCTGCAGTTTTGTCTGTACATTCTTCTTTTCTTTACAAAAATACACAATAAGGTACTGTTGTTGAAAATCTCCAAATCCAACGGTTTTCAAGAATTTTTGTGTAGAATTACGTTGCCATGAAGATCTGAGTATTCTCTTCGCAATTTTTAAAAACATTAAAAATGTTTCACAATTTTAAAAATTCTAACTTTTATAATTTCAAAAACTTCATAATTTTAAATTTTTTAGAATTTAAATTTTCCAAACATTTTTTAATTTTCATAATTTCAAAAACTTCCAAATTTTCAAAATTTTCTGATTCAAAATATTCCACAACTCTGTGATTTTCAGTTTAAAAACTTTCAACATTTTTAATACTATCTTAATTTTCAATATTTTAAAATCAAAAATATTCAATTTTGTGAAAATCACAAAATTTAGAACATTTTCAATAGTAAAAATTTTTAAGATTTTCAGAATTATGAAATCTTTAAATTGTTACATACTTGTTCTTCTTTAGCCATCCCTTTTTGCCCTTAGGGCGTTATGTGTCGAGGTCCTTCACTCCGGGTAGGCTCTTTGCTTGTGTAATCGGAGGTAGTGCGTTTATTTGTATGTGGTTATGTTGTGTGGAGCTTTGTTACTTGTCTTGTTCAGCCAGTAATCAAGGCAAGCGCCATTAATTGTAACCCAACGTCGAATGGTTACCGAGCTCGAGTACTCACGCATTGTGACTCTGGTCTTCTTACCATTAGACCACTCGGACTGTTTTAACTTGCATTTTCAAACTTTTTATTAAATTAAAAAGAAGTTGATAAAGTCAAAGTTAGAATCAGAGGTTAGAGAAGATAGCAGAGGGCTTGCTCGAGGAAGTTCTCATTTCAAGGTTTACGAAACGGTACATTTTTAAAAATTTAAAAATCACTTACCAAATATTGTGTCTGTTTTGTCAAAATTTTCGGTATTTTCGAAATAGTTGAAGATTTTGAAACATTTAAATTTAACAAAAATGTTTCACAAATTTCAAAAACCTTCAAAATTTTTCAGTTTTTAAATTATCAATATTTTGTATATTTTCATATTACCGATTTTTAAATTCTGTTTTTCAAAATGTTTCGATATGTTTGAAAATTTTGATGTATTCGAAATTTAAAAAATATATAAAACACTTATACACAAATATTTTCAAGATTTCAAAATTATGCAAAATTTTTAATATTGTCCAGATTTTCAAAATTGTCAAAATAATAGTAAAATTATTGTAATATCTAAAATTTCTTAAATTCAAATTTGTGAAAAATGTAAAGTTTTAAAATTACTGTATTTTTCAATTTTCAGTTTTAAAAATTTTTGTATTTTCAAAAATTAGAAAATGTTTTTAGTGTTTTGTTTAAAAATTAAAAATCGTAATAACTTTAACCGAGATTACAAGTTTTCTCTTAACAATACCGATAAACCATTTTTTACACGACCATAATTTTATCCCCATTGCAAACTTCTCGTCAATTACAGACGGACGCGTCACATACCGCTGATTAACGTACTCTCATAAGCTGAGTTCGAAAGGCCCCTAGAGCGGCTCGCCCTTTTACGGGCAGCAAACCAACTGTGATTTTCCTATTTTTCACTTTTTTGTCGGCTGTGTTCTAGCAACAGTAGATCGCAAAGTCCTGATTATATGCCGTGCAACCGTGGACGAAACTCTCGCTTTGAAGCCAAAACGCCAATATCACAAGCATGTGAATATGCTTTGTTTGTAGAACACGAACTTGGTATTACTTTTTGATCGTTGAACACGAATCGGGTATTATTTATTAACCGCTAAACATTGGTTATGGTCATACAGCGACGTAATCGATTTTATGATTTAGATATGTACGTACGTAATTTTAGAGTTCTATAATCTATCGTAGAACATGAATCCAGCATTATTTCGTAAAAAATAGTTTTAAACTTATGTTATTCGAACCTCAATCTTGAAATGTGATCATATTAATTTTTACCCAAACTGTGATACAAACTGTTATTACAATACTTTGAAAATTTTGAAAAGTTTTGTATATTTTGAAAATATAGAAACTAAAATTTATTAAAATTTTTAAAACCGAAAGTGTTTTATAGTTTTTAACTTATCAGGAACATCGAAAATTTAAAAAAAGTATAAAATTATCTATACCCGAAAATTGAAAAATTGGTAAATTAGAAAATATTCAATATTTTTGAAATTTTTGAAAATTTTGAATATTAAAAATTTTGTAAATATAGAAAATTTTGTCCAAAAAACTGACAATAAAATTATGTAGGTATGTGAAATTTCGTGAATTCCCAAACTAAAAATTTCTAAATTCCAAAAATTAAAGACTATCGGAAATTTTGAAAACAAATTTATAAATTTAAATTTTGCAAATTTTGGATATGTTAAATATTACAATAATTTTAATTTTTTTGACAATATTGAAAATGTTAAAATATTTTTAAGATTTTTGATATTTTTCAAAACTGAAGAAGTGGTATAATTAAAATTAAAAAAAAAAGTTGAAAAAAGGGTAATTTATAAATTTTTTAAAACAGAATTTAAAAAAATTTAAAGCTAGTTGGAAAATTTTCGGAAACTTGAAAGCTTGGCAAAAAGCCGAAAAAGAAATTTTAAAATATGTACAATTTTGTAAATTACAAAAACCAAAAATTTTAAAAAACAAATTTAAAAAGGTCGGAAATTTTGTAAGCTTAAACTTACAAATTAAAATTTTGGAAATTTTAAATATGTCACTAATAATTTCTCACGCAATTTTGAAAATTGCACAATATTATATACTTTCAAAATATTAAACTTAAAATATCTTTGTTTTTTGAAGTTTCTGATTTTCAAAAATACGGAAAATTTTTGAACAAAGCTAATTGTAAAAAAGTGGTACTTTAGAAAATTTCCAAAAATATAAGACTAGAAAAACAAAAAAAAAATAAAGGGTTTTGAAATTGTTCGAAAATTTTGAGACCGAAAACTTCGTAAATTTCAAACATTATAAAAAAATTTTAGGTAACATTGACAGAAAAGTTGGAAAGATCTAAAGTTTCAAATATTACGTAAATTTTAAAAGTATAATACTTTTCAAAAACTGAAAATTGAAGGGTTCAGAAATTTTGGAAATAAACAAATTTAATTTTTTTATGTTTTAAACTTGGTTTTAAATATTTCAATAATTTTTTTAAAATTGCTTAACCGTTTTGAAAATTTTGACAATCCTAAATTTTTGATTTTCAAAAACGTCGAAAATTTTAAATATAAGGAAAATTTTGGAAAAGTGAAAATTGACGAAATAAATGGGAAATTGTGATTTTTGTTCAAAAATACTAATAATTTAGAAGCTTTAGAAAATTTGCAGGGTTTCTGAAGTTTTCTCTAAATAAAAGTTTAAAAGCTTCAATCAAAGGTTGAATATGCTTCATGTTTTTGAAACCTTACACGTTATTACCTTTCTTTAGTTATATCATCTAAAGCGAGGAAAGTTAGAAGTATTTTCACGAAAATTCAAAGTAAATGAAGCTGCTAAAATTGTTTCATAAGCCAACTATTGAACTTGAGAGAGAGATGCGAATAATTTATTTGCTCCAAATAATTAAAGACGTTGGTATGTCGGTTTTAGGATGAACCTACTGTCACGTTCAGTGGCGTAACGAGAAGTTGTGAGGCCTGGGTTCCAGATTCAGGTCGGGCTCCTACAACATCCCCCCCTTCCGATTACACTTCGATGTATTAAATAAAAACGCAAATAAAATAACTAGGTACCTACCCAAAAAAAGCCCAGATAACGTACAAACGATAATATCAACTAAAAATCTTTATTAACAGACAAAAAAATATCTACACGATGTAACGGTCTTGCAAACCGTATTCAACAGCAAGGTGGTTGCCGTGACAACGTACCCCACGGGCTATTTGAAAGAAAACAAACTCATGTTACTTGCTCGTAATTATCGCCTGGTTGGAACATAAAAAGAAGTGTTGGACTAATTTATTACTTACCAGTGCCCAACATTTTCAACCTACCGATATATCCGCTTATGCGTCGAAAGAGAGCCGCTGAAAAAGGAGTTTGGCTTGAATAAAAAAAATAATATTTGTTTATTTTTGGGGGAGAAAAAGCTGTAAAATAAGCCCTGGTTCCGTGGAACCCGAGAAACCCCGATAGTTACGCCACTGGTCACGTGCGTGCAAAACAGCAATTTTAGATATATCTAAACTAAAATCTATAAATACATAACGCAAATATCACGATTTCAAACATAACATTAAACAGGATATTTTTCTAGTGTCGTTTTAATGGCACCGTAAAAATGTTGGACATATGCCCGACATTATATCAAATCATAAAGATATTAAATACGTGTTTTAATCGTGCTGTTATTATTATTATTATTTCACTGGCTAATACGTGCAGGTAATGCTCAACGAGCAGAGCAGATTAACCATTAAATGGCCATTGTTTCCAAACATTCGCGAGTTTAATTTCGGAGATTTGTTCGGTTTCTTTCTAATCATAAAACGAAGTTTTCGGAGGAAAGTTTTGCGAAAGCAAAGATTATTATACAAAGTTTTGGAAATTCGGTTGTGGTCTGTAGATTACCAATTTATTTTGTTAGACTGGAACTGGGAAATTGCTTGTCGGTTTCTTATATCTGTTATTATGCGGTTTTAAATGAAATGTTTGATTTTCCATGGTGATAGTATCAGAAAATGTTATTTGGTTAAATGTTGCAGTTTTAGACATAAAGGTACTAAAAGCTTCTTTATAAAAGTATGAAAAGTTGATGGCCGAATTGGAAAATTATAAAGATATCTAGATTGTGTATAGAAGGCTTTGAAATATTATTCATTTTTAGAAGAGAAATCGACATTTAGTCGATTGTAATTTACTCAAAATAAAATACAGCAGTTGCTACGCTATTGTAATATTGAATTGATTATAATCAGGTCTACGGAACGTAAACCTGTTGAACTAACATGTCATACAAAATTTAAAAAATTAAATACCGTTCTGTATTGAGCAAATTTAACGAAAAACAATCCTTAAATCAAAAAATCCAGATTTTCAAAAAACTTTCGATTCTATCAAAAATTTTTTACAAATTTCCAAAACGAATTTTAAATTTGTTAAAATTTGTGACAATTATGAAAAATGTTGGAAGACTTCAAAATTTTCAGTACTATCCAAATTATCAAATATTTCTATATATTTAAAAAATTTTATTCATAAAATGCACAATAATTTACAATTTTAATAAAAATTCTTAAAAATTTTTTTTATAATATATATTATATAGAAGAGGGGACCTGAAATCTATTCGGACCACTACTTAGTGCTGACAAAAATAGAAATACGAACAGCAAGACACAACGAAACACGGAAATGGGTGAAAAGAGAAACGAAACTAAAGAGAAGATCAAAACACATAAGCTGAGAGAAGAAGAGAGCGCAAGAATGTATAAGGCAAGAGTGGAAGTGGAGATCAGCAAAACTAACGAAAACAAAAATAACTCAACAACTGAAGAGATGTGGGGGCATATTAAAGAAGCACTAATAAGGACAGCAAAAGAAGTATGTGTAACTACCAAAATCATCGAGGGTAAGAAACACACGAGTTGGTGGAGCGATGAAATAAAAAAGGAAGTAAAAGTCAAGAAACAGAAATGGAAAGAGTACTTGGGTAGCAGATCAGGTGAAAAATATGACAAATACAAAGAACAGAGAACCAAAGTCAAAGAAATGGTGAAATAAGCGAAACAAAAATCATGGGAGGAATTTGGGGAGAAGATGGAACAGGATTGCTTTGGAAACCAAAAACTATTTTATAGTATACTCAAATCGATTCGAAAAGGAAAAACACACAAACTTAAACTTACAAAAAACAAAGATTGGGAAACGAAGAAGACATTGTAAGGAGATGGAAGGAGTATTTCGAAGAAATGCTAGCAATAGAACAAACACAAGAAGCACCAGCAGAGGGGAGAAAAGAAGCAAATAACATAGATAATAATGAAGAAGCCGAAGAACAAGAACAGGAAGAAATAAAAATCGAAGAAGTAATAGAAGCCGTGAAAAAGTTAAAAAAAAGGCAAAGCAGCAGGGTACGACGAAATAACGACCGAAATGATTAAGAATCTGGGCAGTAAGGGCCTGGAAATGATAACTATACCGTTCAACAAGGCATGGCAAGAAGAAAGGATCTCCAAAGAATGGGAGATAGGTATTCTACTACCGGTGTATAAAAAAGGAGATAGAAGGGACTGCTCAAACTATAGATGAATCACCATGCTGTCAATAATAGCAAAGCTCTATGAGAGGATACTGGTAGGGAGATTAACGAAGGTAACGGAAAACCAACTCGAGGACGCACAATGTGGATTCAGGAAAGGCAGAGGAGTGCAAGACCACATATTCGTGATAAAGCAATTAACAGAAAAGTTTAACACAGAAAGTATATTTGTAGCCTTCATAGACCTAGAAAAAGCGTTTGACAGCGTCCCAAGGAAAGCAGTGTGGAGTAGCTTAAATAGGAGAAGGGTAAACAGAAAATTGACACAATGTATAAAAAGCCTATACCAAAACACAAGAAATATTGTGAGAACAGGGAATTTACAATCAGAAGAGTTCACAACGAAAGAGGGACTAAGACAAGGAGGAGTCCTTAGCCCAGCCCTGTTCAACCTAGTAATGGATGATATAATGAAAGAATTAAAAGGAAAAGTTAAGAAACTGAAGGTGGGATTCAGGAACATGGAAATGATCGAAATAGCCGAAAGCGTATTTGCTGACGATTTGGTGATATACGCAAAGAACAAACAAGACTTGCAACATAACCTGGAAACTTGGAAGAACGCTCTACTAGCTAGAAATTTAAAAATAAATACGGAGAAGACTAAGGTGATGGTGATAGGAAAACAGCACCTAGACATAACAATAAAACTAAACGAGAAAGAGATTGAACAAGTAGAATCATTTAAGTATTTGGGAGTGAAGATACAGAAGAATCGAAAAATGGATGCCGAATTAAATGACAGGCTGGAAAGTGCGGCCAAGGTATACCACTCCCTAAGTAACTCATTCGTAAGGAAGAAGGAAATATCCATGAAAACGAAAATCGCAGTGTTCAAATCCATCTTTAAGCCGATATTAACATATGGAAGCGAAAGCTGGGTACTAACGAAACAAATGGAAAGTAAAATCCAGGCCATGGAAATGAGATACCTACGTGGAGTAAAGGGGATAACGAGAAGAGATAGGATCAGAAATGATACAGTGAGAGAAGAACTAGAAGTAGAGCCGATCCTGAAAAGCATAAAACGACAACAACTAAGATGGTTTGGACACATGGTACGGATGGGGGAAGAAAGAACAACAAAAAGAATATGGGAGGCAAGATCGCATCGGAAAAGAACAAGAGGCAGACCAAGGAAAACATGGGACAAGGATCTAGTAGAGACCTTAAGTCAAAAGGGACTGACCTGGAATGAAGGAAGAAGATTGGCAAAGAATAAAAAAGAATGGGCAAGGAGAATTTATAATTAATTTTAATCTAATTTGGAACGATTTATAGTTGTAATTAGCATTTGAATTGTATTTAATGTGTATTACCTTACCTTAACACCTAACGGTAAAATAAGGTTTTGAAAAAAAAAATATATATGTATATTATATATTATTTTATTTATAAATTATCAAAAAATATTAATTTTTTTAAGCTTCGTGGTAATTTTGAAAAAAATGTATTAATATTACAATTTGCTAACGGCTTATACCGCGTCGTCAATTAAGGATTACATTCAGCATAAACAGATAAGAACAAACATTTGCTCTAAAAGTTTGAGCCATAGTTGTTCATGTGTCTTGCCTGCCTAAACAGGGCCGTGTGCTTTGATTATTGATACATTGGGGCGGACAAGGATTTGATTTTAATGTATTTTATTTGCCAGGACAATAATACTTAATTAGAGCACTGAATTCAAATTCGGGATGCGGAGGTATTTAAACCCCTCTAAACCAGTCGGACAGAACGGCGGAGTTCTGGCTGGCTGTCACCGTTCGTCAGAGACGGATCCGGATGCTTACGAGATCTAAGAGGGTGAACTACTGGAGTCCAAGCTTTACTGAGTCTAAAACCATCTTCTCTGTTTATGTTGTCAAGTTGTTTCTCACTGTTAGTTGCTTCACGTATGATAATGAGGTACTCTAGCGAGAACCCTAATGTCAAAGTCCATCTTATGCCCAGTTAAATCAGTATGTTCTGCAGATTTTGTGATGCGTCTGTGTTTGCAAATAGCTTTGTGCTTTCGCAATCTTAACTCAATGGAACGACCAGTTTGTACGATGTAGTTTGAACCACAAGAGCAAGGGATGTTGTAGATCCCGGCTGATTTTAAGCTTGATGAAAACAACCTAACAAAATAAACAGGGAGGATGGTTTTAAACTTAATAAGGCTTGAATAGTTTGTTATCCTCTAAGAACCCGTAAGCGTCATCAATCTCACAATCACGCTCCACCGGATCCGCCTCCGCTCAAAGGTGACAGCCAATCAGAATTCCACCGTTCTGCACGACTAGCTCAAAGGGGTTTAAATACCACCGCTTCCCGGATTTGAATTCAGTGTTCTATTCACTCTGAAGATGCAAGCTGCAATGTCTTGCGAAACGTTAGTTTGTATGGGTTCACAAACAGCTAACAGGCATAAGCCGATTAAGTATTATTGTCTTGGCAAACAAAATACATTGAGATCAAATCCTTGTCCGCCCCAAGGTTAAAATAATTTAAGCACACGGTCCTGTTTAGGCAGGCAGGGCCTACGAACAAATATTGCTCAGACTTCTAGAGCAAATGCTTGCGAAGGCAGACAAGCTACAGGTCGCTCCTTACCTGATTATGCCGAGTTTAATCCTTAAATGAGGACGCGGTTTAAGCCGAAAGCCGCGAGGAATATAATGTTGAAATACTTCAAAATGTTCGAATTCTTTCAAAAAATTAAAATTACAAAATGTACAAAAATTCTCAAAATTTAAACAAATAATAAAATACTTTCAAAACGTTTAAGATACTTAAAAGTTTTGTTGAATTATCCAAAATAGTTTTTCGAATTTTCAACATTTTAAAAATTTCAAAATTTGTGACAATTTTCAAAAAATGTTGAAATCCAAAATTTTCAAAAGCTTAATAAAAACCTTCAACACATACCTTCAAAAAATAAAATTAGAAAATTTATAAACATTTGCAAACATTTTGAATATTTACACAATTTTTAAAATAATGTAAAATTGATCAAACTCAAAAATTACAAAGAAATCCAAAATTTTAAAAATTACAAATTAAGTGGCGGTAGCTCAGAGGTTGGGGCTTAGCCTCTAACGCTAAAGGTCTGGGGTTCGATTCCCCGCCGATGCCATGCAGCAATAAAACTCTATGCCACAACCCGCCACTCGCATTCCCCAATCCGGTGTAGACAGCCGTAGAGTGTTAATGCCTGAAACCTTTTCTGGTATTTAGTTGTTCGGATTCAACGTTAAACTGTAGGTCCCCCGTACTCCACCTTAGCTCTAAGGAGAGTACGTGGCAGAGAAGAGTGCCGGAAACCAGCAGTAGGACGTAAAAGCAGATTACGATGACTAAATTTACAAAGTTAAAAAAAAATGTTTGAACATTTTCAAACTTCTAGAAAAATTTCAAAACTAGAATTTTCATACTTTTTCCAATGTTTTACAAATTAATTTTTCAATGTTGATCTTTCTCAGGTCTTTACAAAAAAGGGTTACTAATTTTGTAGTTTGAATGCCTCGGAAAGGAGTGAAAGAAAATAACAATAACGCACTAGAAAATTACGTTTCGTGTTTGCTAGCAATTAAGGGTTCAAATACCCACTTGTTCTGTGTTCTGTAGTAACATAAATATTGAAAAATTAGCTGTCGGACAACCGCCGCGGGACCTTCGTCGCATACACCGAGTTCTTTTAAATATTTCAAAAATTTTCAAAATCTTTATATTTTAAATATGTTTTGATAATTAGGAAGTTTTTAATAATTTCAAAATTTTTTTTAAAATTTGTTTTGTAATTTTGTAAAACTGAATATTTTACAAAATGGAAATTTTTGAAATTTCAAAACTTAAAAATATTTAAAATTACAAATTTATGAAAACTTTTAAAATTTTGAAAATTGAAAAGTTTTGAAATTTATGCAATTTTTGAGAAATATAAATATTTTGTTGTTTTAAATAGTGTATAATACTTTTGAAAATCTGAATATTTCAAAAACAGTTTGGAAAATTTTTAAAGCTTTTAATTATTCAATATTACAAAGTTGTAGAAAATTTTAAAAATTGAAAAAATTTTGAAACCTTACAAATATGAAAATTTTAAAACAAAAAATTTTGAAAATTTGATAATTTTTATAAAACATAAATTAAAGAATTTTAAAATTATTTATAAAATGTATATTTAAATTTTGTTAAGAATTTTATAATTTTTTAATTCTTTATATTCTTGCAAATTTTAGGTTGCTGGAAAAATATTTTGATAATTGAATAAAATATTTTTTAAAAAATGTTTAGAAGCTGTAAACTTTCCAAAATATTTAAGAATTTAACAGTTTTAAAAATTTGAGTTTCGAAAAATTTTAAAATTGATTTTGATTATTTTATAATTATTATTCACATTTTGAACACTCTCAAAGTAGCAAATACAGGCAATTTAAAAAAAATGCAATTTTTAAATGTTTGTATGCATTTTAAATTTCCGAAGTTCTCAAAATGTAAATGTTAAATTTTAAATTTTAGTAAAGTTCGAAGATATCAAAAATTTTAACAATTTCCAAAAAAATTTAAAAATCCTGAGAATAGCAAATATAAGAATTTGTAAAAACTGTAATTTTTTAATTTTGAATGTATTTGAAATTCCCGGCGTTTTCAAAATGTAAATATAAAATTTTAGTTCGAAGACTTGGAAAATTTTAAGAAGACTGAAAAAATTTAAGATTAGGATGTTATAAAAGCTCTGAAAAGTTCGTTATTTTTTATTTTCAAAAATTTGAATAACTATAATTTTTTGGAAAATTTTAAAAATTTCGAAACTAAACAAAATATTACGAAATTTTAAAAAACCTTTTGCAAATTTTGGATATTTTTAGTTTCCTGAAAATTACTAATTTAAAAAATTTGAACATCCCATAAATTTGGAATTTTGTTAGTATTTAAATTTTTTGAGAATTTTTGGGAAATTTTAAATCCGAAAAATTTGGAAATCTAAGACTAATGAAAAATCGATAAAAGGGAGGGAAGGGGGTAAGAGACTGCGCTCGAGTAGATCGGCTATGCGACAATTTAAATATTTTAAAACTTTGAAAAATCATAATTTAAAAAATTTTGAAAAGTTCGAAACCGAACAAATTAATAACAGATGTTTAAAAAATTCTAAAACTTCTTTTTTTAAGATTTTGCATATTTTAGGAATTACAAATTTTTGGGATATTTTTAATTTAAGAATTTTGAACATTTCGTAAATTTCGAATTCTGAAAGTTTTTAAATTTGCTGAGAATATTTAAGAAATTTTAAATCCGAAAAATTTGGAGATTGTAAGGTAATGAAAAAATGACGAGGGGGGGGGGGGTAGGAGACCGCGCTTGCGTAGATCGGCTATTCGACAGTTTAAATATTTTAAAAATTTGAATATATATTTTGAAAATTTTGTAAAAGTTCGAAACTGAACAAAATAATAATAACTAGAAAATTCAAAATTATTTTTTTAAAATTTTGCAGATTTTGGAAATTTAAAAAATTTTAAATATTTTTAATTTTAAAAATTGGAACATTTCGTTTTTAATTGTTTTGAGAATTTTTGGGAAATTTTGAATCCGAAAAATTTGGAAATTTAATGATAATGAAAAATCGATGGAAGAAAGAGAGGGGGAGAGGCTGTTCGACATGCAGATGCAGATTGCGTTCGGATAGAAAGAGAAAGATAGTGAAATCTGAGGCACACAACTTTTAAAGCTCTTTTAAGTCTAAGCACTGATAAAATCGCAGGCCGTATTGACCACCGTAAGTCAGTACGCAGTCTGATACTTTGTAATTACGATATTTTATGCTACAATTTAAAAGTTACAAACAAGTTTCTAACACGTCTAGATTTGATCTGTCACCCACAAGAAAAAATGCGTATTTTTTAGGAACTTCCGCAGAAAAACACAAAAATAATACAACAGCAACAAATACTGCCAAAAGACGAATTAAAAAAAAAATGTACGCACCATCTTGGAGGCATATTTTCAATCTATACGGGAAAGCGTATTGGCAATCACTTAAAAGTAAATTATTTCGAAACGAAATCTTCGATTTTAAAGCAAGCACGAGGCACACTCGATGATAAAAAGCGAACATAAGGAACGTCAGGATGTGAAATGTAAAGTTATTACAAAAGCGAACAAATACGAGCCCATCTGGCACATAAAAAAAGCGCATTTTCCTGTGTATATTCCTCAAAAGAACGACTTTTATATTTTTTGCATATTTACATTGTGTTCTCATCAAACCTTTACACAGAGATTCGTTCCGTTCGGGCGACATTTGCGGGAAATGGAGTTACTTTATATCCTAAAACGAATCAGTCAGTTTAATTCACAGATACGTCCTGAAAACTAGCACACGTTACATCTTAATCGAAATTTATGCAAAACAAGATTGTCTAGTTAAGAATTTTAGCAGCGGCTTATTACAAGATGGAATTCGTTCTACGAATAGGGAATTTTTCCATGTGGCATTCATAAACAGAACTATACGTGCACTGAATCAAAATTCCCTTTCTGAATTCTACATTAGGTTTTTCTTCTTTTGCTGAAGTAATGTTTTGATATCTTGAGGGATAAAAGATATTGAAACAATTTCGTTTTACTCAAGGTTTATTCAGACCGGGGCTAGAGATGATTTTAGATAGAATTTTTATAAAAGTCTAAAGGCTGGCATATTGGCCGTTGAAAAAATTCTAGTAAAAGCAATTAAATTTTGTCTTATATACAGGGTGAGTCATTGAAGTGTCTTTTTACTATTATTTCTTAAACTATTGATAATATCAAATTTTGTCCTTATAAATAAAAAAAAATGTATTAATTTAGCCGGCATAACTACAGAAAAACTCAGAACCTATAACCACGAAATATTCCCCCAAAATAACACACACAAAACGCGGTCAAAACTAAACCACATAAAGAGAAAGCATACATAAAGCTTGTTGTGAACGCTATTCAGTACGCAATTCTGGCGGTAATGATTCGGCAGGTTACACTTGAAAACGTTACTGCAGGAACTACAGGACATGTTAAAGTTATCCACTGTAAGTTTAAATTCGGATATCTATTTGAGTTTATAGGTGGATATCCACTGGAAGTCCGCTACACATCCATAGCATGTCCATAGACAACGGGCATACTGTCACAATACTGACTTAGTCTTAATTAGAATATTTAATATTATTACAACTAATTATTAAAACAATTAGTGATTTCAAAATATGGTGTAATACATAGTATTGATCTGGTCACCTGATCCACCTCATGTTTATTTTAAGGACATCTAGGGGTTGTATGCATTTTTCCTTGCTGCACTCTTGTGAGACAATTACATAAAATATTGATTGGTCTATTAATAACCCAATCTGGGCCTCAGATACATACATGAAAATGTGCAGTGCACCATATTGATTATTAATAAAAGCCCCAACCTGCTTCACGGAGTATAAAACGGCTAAAGCTTGGTGGTACTACAACAGTCTACGATCAAGCTCAGCTCAGTCCAGTCCAGTCAGCAGTCTTCATCTACAATTCTAAAAACATCCATACTCTCATTATTTAAACACAATGTGGGTTTGGTATGAAGTGTTTTTAGTCATGTAAGTAATTGTATTAGTCTTAGGCAATCATGTAAAATCCTTAATCAAATATATTGTTGTGTATTTCGAGTTGTGTTTCATGACGGACATAGTCACAAGCTACGAAGTTTGGTTCGTCTAATATGAACCAAACGAACCCCCTAACGTGACAATACAATGAACCAAAAATGGACATCATATGGATATCCTGTGCTTAATGGAAAATGATTAATGGAACTTTGTTGACCTAAACTAAACAATAGCTAAAGAAATGAATGGACATTTTAAAGTGTTTTTGTTTAAATACATGACCTGCTTACTTGTATCAGGTTTTTACAGTTTCCTCAAAGTTTTTGTAATGTACAAGCATAACAGTTTTATATCATTGAAACGATGAAAAATCTTTATTGCCTTTCTTCCTTTCTTTGTTCGAATGTCCTTGTGCCATTACAGCGTCGGACTTCTGGTCTCGATCCAATTTTTCCATCGTCTTCTGTCACCAGCCATGTTCTTCATTTCCCCTATCGTTTTCCCTCTTCTTTGCCCAATTTCTTTTATTCTATCTTCCCACTTCTTTCTAGGTCTGCCTACTTTTCTTTTACCGACTCTTCTTGCTTCTATTACCCGTTTTGTCATCCTCGTGGTCCATTCTTGTAATATGCCCATACCAGTGTAACTGTCTTTTTTCTATGTTGTTTATTATTGGTTCTTGTTCGACTTCTTCCATTACCTTTTCGTTGGTCTATCTATCCATTTTAGTAATCCCTACAATTTACCTCATATACTTCATCTCTATTGTGGTGATTTTCCTTTCGTGTTTTTCTTTCGTTGGCCATGTTTCACTCCCGTATAGTAGAGTGGGGAGTACTATCGTGTCGTATACTTTTCTTTTCGATTTTTTTTTTATTTCTTTCTTTCCAAACACTGGCTTGTTTAATTGGTAGTATATTCCAAACTCGTTTTTTCTCTTTATTCATCCAGAGGATATAAAATTCTCTGTCTTTGTTTACAAAGACGAGTCGTAACTGACTAAACAAATTTTCCATTCTTTTGTCTTCTTCTTGATTCCCATTTTTTTGAACAAACAAATAAATCTCATGACAATGAGTATTCTTTTATATGATTGTGACATTGACACTGACATCCATAATGACATTAATCGATGCACAAAACAAGTAAATCTAAAACTTCTTCTAAATTAAACCTTTTGAACAATTATGAACTAAATTATAATTAAAACTAACAGAAATAAAAATCGCATCAATCTGATTGTGTTTTTCTTTTCTTTCAGTAAAAACAAACCTCGCAAATATGAAAAATATAAATTATTTGAATTTATAACAAGAAATTACAGCAATAATACGCAACCCTGAGTTTAAAAGTTAGAATATCAAAACCTTACAGCCTTCACAAACCTCCAATCTCAAATTGAATTGTAGCAAGCATCCCAAAAATTGCCTTCCAGGAACTACAATGCCCCAGTAAAAACGTACACCTCTAAATATCATAGCATTTTATATATATATATATATTATGAACAGTAGTGGGCACAAGCTATCTTCCTGCTTCAATCCCTTCTTCATTTCGAAGTTTTCTGATACCTTTCCTTCTATCCTTATTACGCCTACTACTCTATTGTAAATGCCTTTAATTACTTTTATTAATTTTTGTGATACATTTTTTTGTTTAGTATTTTCCACATTATATCTTTTGAGATGTTGTCGAAGGCTGATTTCAGATCTAGGAAAGTTCAGTATAGATTTTGTCCTTTTCCAATCATTTTTTCTATTACTTCTCTTACTATGCATATATGATCATTCGTTTGCCTACCCTTTCTAATAAACGCGGCTTGTTTTTCTTCCATTTTATTTTCTATTTCAGTTCGTAGTCTTCTCTCTATTATTCTAGTATATATTTTATAAGGGATTGATGATAGGCAAATCGCTCTGTAATTTTCCGTTTCTGTTGTTGCGCCCTTCTTATATAGAGGTATAATCACGTTTTTCCACCACCGGAAGTAGAAGTCGGTTTCTATGGCATCAAAATTGTGACAGAAGTAAAGCATTTACTCTCTAGGGACGAAATAAGACAACAATTTCCCTAGGGAAGTTTTTATTTCATTTCATATTTATTTTTGTCAACAAATGTCTGTTGTTTATGGTACGATGCATGGAAACATCCCAAAGGCTTCTAAATATTGTAATTTCGCTCCGATTTATTATAATTCTATATTTATGAAATTAAGTGTTTCTACTTCCGATCGTGGAAAAAATAGTATATGCACCTCGGGAGAGACTGCCATTATTCCCTCGATGTATTTGTATTTCAAATTATACCCCAGGAAAAATAAGACGTTTCTCTCCCTTAGTGTATGATGTACTACTCTTTCCCGATGTTTCGGTATTGTATTTTCTTTCCATGCTGTTTTACATAATATCCATATCTATTCTTTCACTTTTGTACCTCCCCATTTTACCATTTCCGATGCTATTCCATCCTCTCCACTGGCTTTTCCCACCTTTAGCTTCCAAATCGCATATTTTACTTCTTCCTGCGTTATTTCGTCCTGTATATTTTCATTTTCTATTGTTTCATTTACTCGCTCTGTTTGTAATGCTGTATTCTCTTCTGTCGCTCCATTATCATCTTTAAATTTCTCTTCGTAGTACTCCTTCCAAGCTGCTAGTATGTTTTGCACTTCAAAATTGTCTGTTGTTGTTTTTGAATTTGTCTTCCAGCTCATCGCCGAAGTTTTCCCAGCTCCGTGTTTTTGCAATTTTTATTACCTCTTTTACCTCAATTCTCTTCAATTTATAGTCCTCTTTATTTTCATTTGTTTTATTTGACTGATATTTTTCCACGCTAATTTCTTCTCCCTCACCACGCTTTTCATTTCTTCACTCCACCATCTTGTTCTTTCCGGTTTGTATCTACTTTTCTTTTCCTGCAGATTTTCTCACTTTCTTCTAGTAGCGTTTGCTTTAATATTGCCCATCTTTCTTCTATTTTCGTGATGTTTGCTTGCTCTTCCCATTTATTTAATGCTTCTGTAACTCTGTCTCCATATTTCTTTCTTATTTCTTTATTTCTCAGTTTTTCTAACCAAATTCTTCATACTTCCTTCTTTCGAGTTCCCCTGTTTTTTTTTATCTTTGTTTCTGCTACTAGTAATCGGTGGTCTGTATTTAATTCTGCTTTTGTCTGCATTCTTACATCTCTTATTATTTCACTGGTAGATTGTGTATATACTATGTAATCTATTATACTTTTTGCCTCGCTCCCTTCTGCTTCAAAAGTATTTCTATCTTCTTTTCTGTGTTCGTAAAATGAATTTCCTTCGTTTCTGTTTTGTATTTTCTCGCCGTAAGGTCCCATACTGCCTAGTTCTTTTGGTTCATCTTCTCCGATTCTGGCATTCCAGTCTCCTATAATTATTACGTATCTGTCTTTTCCTCTTACTCTGTCGACGACCTTTTGTAGTTCGTCATAAAATTCTTCTACTTTTGTCCCCTCCGAACCTTCTGTGGGTGCATATATTTGTATTATAGCAATTGTTTCTTCTAGAACTAGTACTTTATTGCCTAAGAAAATATTTATTTTGATATTTAGGAAAACTATCAATGCCGTCACTGATTAATTATTTACGCTGGAACTAACGATCTAGCCGAGCCTTCTTGGAAACCGTTTTTACATTTAAAACGTGACTTGCACTATACGTCGCCAGGACAGGGGGTCAAAATGCCGTTTGGGACTCCACCATCTTCAAAATTATTTCAACTTTTCTAGTTTGGGTAGAGGTCCAGGACGTGTCTGTAAAATCGTAAAAGAAATTAAATCCTGTTTGTACCGCACGGGAACAAAATTGCAACTGCAGCAGACAGTGCCGTAACTACAGTTTGTGGGCCCGCCGCACCGGTCTTGTCGTGCCCCTCATAGAAAAATTATAAATAAAATCAACAATTGATGTGTAAGTTTGGGAGCTCCAAAACGCCAAAAAAGGCTCAGGTTCTTCCGCGGTTGCGGGCCTCGTGGGTCTGTGGTTACGCCACTGGCAGCAGGGCGAGGCGGTAGTAGGGATAATCCGGCCGCTAGAGTGCGCGCTAACTTTTTTGTTCTTTTGCCGGTTGCTGGGTCCCAAATTGGGTTAGGGGAACGGGGCTAGCGTCATTTGACGCGCAGAAGAACCGTACGCAACGCCTTATATGAGAAGTAAAATTCGTCAACTTTTTGCTATGGCTAAGGCTAAAAACTGCCCCGGGGACGGTAGCATCCGATAGTATTTTAGTTTGGTAATAAAAAGCGTGTTTGTAAAAAAAACTAACTTTAGGGCCCAAACCGTATAAACGCGTCGGTCTATAGAGGGTAAGAGTGCACGAGATGGTTTGACCAGTTTAAAAGAAATTGAACTTTTGAGAGCTTAGATTTCGAGAGGAAGACACGGTAGCCGATTGCGGTTTTTGTCAATCGAAAGGGCTCAGCGACATGTAGCTGGGCTGTAGCAAACCGGTTCGAAAAAGTTCGGTCAATTTCGCCGCGGGAGCGCCAAACTGTTTTCTTTGACACGCTATAACTCTGAAACCAAGTCGGTTAGCGAGATGGGGTTTGCGCACTTAGATAGATCTCGTCTATCTGCAACTCTGCATTGGACAAGTCAAGTCTTAATACTTTTGGAAACACTCCGTATAAAAAAAAATAGTTTTTTTGCAGGGTTTTGGCCTTAAAAATTGTACGTTTTGGTGTCGTTGCGCTTTTGCACACGGCTAAGAAACATATCGAGGTGCAACTTATTAGGAGCCTGTTTTGATCTTGGCACTAGGTGACGAACGTCACTGGTTATAGTGGGAAATTTGGGTAAACTTTGATTTAACTTCTAGACGGCGCTAAAAAAATGTTTTAAACAATTACTCTAACTGTTCAAAAATGTGTTTCATGTGTTTTTAGAAGAAACAAGCCTAACTTAATATCTTAATTAAGGATTTTAGGTAAATTTTTAAATTGAGTTTGAACAAGACCCCGATTTTTTGCAGGGTCGGACTTAAAAATCGTACGTTTCGGCTTTATGGAGATGGTGTCGTTCTGTTTTTTCACACAGCTTAAGAACACGTCAGGGCGTAGCATATTGGGTGTCCGGTTCGATCCTGGCAGTAGTCGACGAACTGAACTTGTGCAAACTTACAAATCTAAAATAGATCTGCAATCTTTTGTATAAGAAATTTACGATATTGTTTTACTAAATGTATGCAATGTATGTAATATTATTCATAAGAAAATCTCTGCTGAAATTGTCTTGTACAGTTTCTAATAAACTAGTCCCTGGGCTAAAAAGGAAATTGCAGTTTTGTTCGTGCGATTTCAACGAGACGGTGAACTTATCCAGATTCGATTAAAACTTTTACTCCGCTACTGTACCTACTATAATAAATAGAACTTCTTCAAGCGGTGCATTAAAAGTAGTCGTACGAGCAGGGATTTGAGTGACTTTATCACAAATAGTTTCCACGCCCTACAAGAGACACTTCCTTTTAAGCATTACCGACTTATAAGAACTCCTAACAAATTGCCATCATTTCCAGGCACATTACACCTACAAATCATAAAATTGTCCGCAGTGTAGAGTTGTATCTAAACATGAATTACTGGGGTATTTGTATTTTTTCGAAAAATTAACCTTGTGCCAAGAACTTGAAATAATTCGTTTCTAACTTTGTTTTGTTTGATGACAAAGAAAAGTTGAGCGAGGAAAAAATATTTTAATTTTAGATCAGTATTCCCATTTGCTTTGAGCTATAAATTCGATATGACATTTTCATTACGCTTTTGTTATAAATGCGCATATTTACATCATGAGGCGTATTGTATGCAACTCAAATCCGCAAAAAGTGTCATTCTTTCAGAATTTTAATGCCAGTCAACGTAAAAAGATGTAAGTAAAGGATTAGTAGGGTAGTGTTTATTACGTTTTTAATTTCCTTTTGTGTAAGTACGTCAGAAACCTATTTTGTTCGTGTTTTATAAGCGTCAACGGGTTTATACTAAGTAAAGTTAAAAAAAAGAAATATTTTTAAACTAAAATTTTTTTAATTTGTTTAATCAGCGTAGAAAGTAACAACGAAAACTAGAATGTTGTGAGAAAACCCAAAATTACGCCGATGTTAGCAAACAAAACAGTAATAGCTGTACATTTTTTAAAACCGATTATATTTTACATACACTGTGTCAATAAAGTAACCTCCCCTCCAACTAACTTTTGAACGACTTGATATTTTACTACAAAATTTGGTGTGCTGTAATGGGAAATTAAATACTATTTTTTAGCCAATAATTAAATTTTGTATCATTCAAAACGGCGGCTGGGCGCTATTTTTAATTTTTTTAAGTGAAAAGGGGGGTCGAGTGGCATCTCATTTGAAAGGTATTTTAGTTCTGCGCCTGATACTAGAGTTTCAAAGAAAAATATTTAGCCATAACAAAATGACAATGTTTGAAGATAAAGAAGTATATTCAAAATAACTAAGAATTAAAGCAAAAAAAAGTAATTAAAGTGTTCGAAATGTTTACCATTCACTTCTTGGCACATAAAAAATCGGTTATAAAATTCCTGTTTTACATTTTCACAAGTTTCTGGAGTGATAATTCTGCAAATTTCTGTAATGCGTTGCTCCAGTTCTTCAATTGTTTTTGGACGGGTTCTGTACACTTTCTATTTCAGATATTCCCATAGAAAAAAATCTAAGGAAGTTAAATTTGGGGAGCGAGCCGGCTATTCGACAGGCCCCCGCCTACCAATCCATCTTCCAAGAAAATGTCCGTTGAGAGAGTCAGAAACAGGTCTATAATAATGAGGCGGCGCACTGTCATGTTGGAACATAACGTTTTCAATATTATTTCCAGCTACCTAAGACCACAGATAAGGTAACACTACAGATATACGACCCTTTATACAAATGTCCGCTCATATTTGGAGACGAAATTAGCGTTAGTTTGGCTACAACGCACCAGACCAATTTTAGGGCGCTGCTATCGCTATTTGTTTATTACTGTTGAAATGTGTTGGAAACTGTTTTATCGGGGATTTGAGTGCATCTGTCACATCATGAATATTATTTAAAAAGAATTGGCTTCAATATTAATTATTTACGAAAAATTGCGATTTGACAATTAAGCATGGCAGATGGCTGTCTAACTTTTGGTTTGAATATGTGCTAAGTAATCTGATCAATTACAGTCATCTGTGACTTAATTATAAATTGTCATTGTAGCGCCATCTATTTGCAGATTATTATTCATATAAAACAAGCTGCCGATAGCTCACATATTTACCGTATATCTGTAGTGTTAACCTTATCTGTGCTAAGACATTTCTGGGAAAATTTTGTCTTGCAAATGGAAAAGTGGACTACTAGATAAAAAAATCAAAACAATTTTGAATTGAGTGAGTCCATTTGTATAAAATCCGCCATTTTGTTATGGCTGAATATTTTACTTTGAAACTCCAGGATCAGACGCAGAACTAAAAGACCTTTCAAATGAGGTGTCACTCGACTTCCTTTCTTAAAAAAAAAAATTAAATAGCTCCCAGCCGCCATTTTGAATAATACAAAATTTAATTTATGGCTAAAAAATAGTATTTAGTTTCGCATTACAGCACACCAAATGTTGTCGTTCAAAAGTTATTTGGGGGGGGGGGATACTTTATAGACAGACGGTATATTACGCGGGGGTTTAGGTTTAGAGAAAAGTTGCCTTTGCAAAAAAGCTCCTAAAAGCTTCGCTCTTTTAGGAAAGTATTCTAAAACGATTTTCGAGTAAAAAGTTCTTTAAGTAGACCCTTTGGATAAATTTATGGAAGAAAGTTGCTTGCATAAAGCTTTAAAATATGATTACAAATTTGTTTGAGATTATACAAGCTCTTATAAAAGAGCTGATAGGGAACAGTCGAAGCCTTGGAAAAGTGCTTTAGAAAAGTTACTTAAAAAAGTTTTGAAAAAGAATCTCTGAAATCTTTCAAGTCAATAACTTTTGGTAACTGACTGAAAAGAAAGCTATTTAGAAAAGATAAATGAAAAATATTCAGGAAAAAATTCATTATACAAAGACTTTGCTATCAGCTCGTCTAAAAAAAACTAGAGCAAAATTTTTTGCCAAATATTGACACTCAAGAAAAAAAAATTAATTACAGAAGAACAATTTTTCAAAAACATTTGAAAATGCTTCAAAAAAAGAAACAACTTAAGAAAATGAAACGCAAAACACTGCGTGTAAACTTTCTTATGTTTTAAAACTCGCTACCTATCGTATTTTTAACAGAATTTAAAAAAAAAAACGGTCACGCGCTAATAGTGACTATAAGCGGATGCGTACGAGAATAAGTCGCACATCATGACAGCGGGGGCGGTCACCTGCATGCCGTACTTCAGTTGGAAACAAAAATTAATTTTTATATATTTTTTGGAAAACGAATGAACAGAAGGGGAAGGTTAACTTACCAAAATATAAAGTTATAAAGAAATTACAATAAAATTCTATTCTACTGTTTAGCTTAAACAGAAATGTTATATCTTTCCTCGTTTCTTAAATCAAAAAGCACTAATTTCCAATTAAAACAAATATACAAAGTATGAAGCATTGTAAAATAAGTAAAAGAAGTCATAATATAAACATGAATCCGACAATGCTTCGTTACTGTGCTACAGCCTCCTGAAGATGGACCAACCTCATGATTTTTTCTTGATAACTTTAACAGTAGATATGTAGGATGATTTTATTCTCTTAAATAGAGAGAGTAAGATACAAAAATGGGCACTGCGAAATAATCAGGAAATCATAAAAAACAATAATAAAATTCAAAAAATTATAGAATATACGCAGATGCAAAGTGAGACGGCTATTACAGCCATTTTCTCTTTAGTTTTACGTGGCGGCACCTAGCGCGAGCTTTAATCCCCCATATCCCTCTTCGAGCCGGATCCAGATACGCCCAATCAGCGCGCCTGCTAAGCTAACAACGGTTCAACGAGAACAAGCTACCCGTTTTGACATCAGGCTGCAAGCCCCAAATCCTCACTGGTCAGGGCGAGGACACCGAAATCTCTACTGAATTTGATCAGTGCTCGAAACCGCACCAAAACGGCTCTAGCCGGCATAGGCTTACCCCTGCTACCAGGAGTCTTACACCGTCACTAAGGCGAGGGCTGCTATTCCCCCGCGGGCTCGGGCTCGGACTTGGTCTCCGTAGTAGTCACTGGTTGAATTTTTCGGACCGAGCACGTGCCGAAGGCAGTGCTACCCCTACCAGTCTAGGTTTTTTGCAGTCCCAGTGCTGGTCAACTACGCACCGTCTAGATTAGTCGGTAACCGGTTTGATATGACCGGTACCTCAACAGCGTCTGGTGTACATAAGCACGAACCCCCTGGGTCGACACTTTGATAGTGGGCGTGAGCAGGCAAAGTGCACCTCACCCCTAGCGCCCAAGTCCCTAATATTAGTAGCCGCGCCACTTCTTCTTGGAGCTCACATCGATCTTTAACCACCTAGTATATCACCTAGACAAATTTATACCTCCCAGGAGTCACCTCGACGTAGTGACTGGGACGCAGGCAGCTTTGTAGCCACGGCCAGGGAGCGGAGATCGCGTTACAGAGAATGCGCTGCCGCAAAGGTGTTAGGTACCTATATTAAGGGCTAGCAACACCTCTTCTCGTGAAATTAGTCCCTTAGTGCTCTATGGTTTCATGTTGAAATTATCAAAGTGACCGGTACAACGCCGACCGCGCAGAAGGTTCACGCCTCTCACTTAAGTGAGGGTCTTTGGCCGTCCCACCCGAATAAAGACACTCAGAAAAGAATTTTGGTTCCAACTATAGCTAGGATAGAACTACATGTTTCGTTCTATTGAAATTCGTCAGGTGGATGCAAAAGTAATTCCCTTATGAGCGGCGAGGAAAATTGCAAAGCACTTATTATTTTCCTCTTTTCCAAGTAGTCGACGAAGATAATTCTATGAGAATTTCAAAATACAGTTGCTATAACCTTTCCTGCTGACAAAACCGTTTTTTACTTCTTCTTTGGTGGAGAACCTTTGTGTGTCCATTGTTTAAACTGTTACTTGGTTTCGGGAGTGTAATGGTGGACCCAGGTTTCATCGACGGTTATGAAACGGCGCAAAAAATTTTTTGAATTGCGGCGAAAACGTGCCAAAAGGTTGCGAGAAACAATCAAACCAGTCAGTTTTTGCACCGGTGTGAGCAAACGCGGCACCCAACGCGTGGAGAATTTTTTCATTTCCAATTCTTCAGTTAAAATTTTGTGCATGCTGTTATTTGAGATGCCCACTATGTCTGCTATCTCGCGCACTTTTACTCGATGGTCATCCAATACGATACGGAAGACTTTTTCAATCATATACGGGGAAGTAGCCGTTTTTGGGCGTCCACCGCAGGGTTCGTCCTTTGTGCTCACACGACCACGCTTAAACTCGGCAACCCAGTTTTTAACCATTGAAAACGAAGGAGCGGACTTCAAAAATGTCGAATCCAACTCTGCTTTGATTTCGGTTGGTGTTGAGCCTTTCAAATGAAAGTACTTTATCACTGCTCGCAACTCAGTTTTTTTTATTATTACGAAATCACTCGAAACGGTCACTTTGGCGCACTGTCAAACAAACTAATTGGCAGATCGCTCTATACTGTCATATTTAACCTAAGAAAGGATAGTTCTGAAAAATGGTAATGCAAATTCCGCCGAATTAGTGCCATCTCTGTGTTAGGCCACGTACATTTCAAACGATCCTCTTAGTTCAAATAAGAACATTAAATTGTCTTCTGCTTTCAAAATATTAGTGTCTATCTACCTACTGTTGTTATTTGTTCGTTAAAAATGAAATCTTTTTTTAGGGAAGGCTTGGTTAAAAAAAAATAAATAAATGAAGCTGTTGAATTTACTATTTTTTATTTATGATTTACTATAAAATGTGTACATGAATTTCATAATAAAATTATACAATGTTTCTAGGTTAATTAAATTAAATTGTTTTATTCATTCTATCAATAAACTAACAATGCACATCCATGACGTAAACTTCGCTTGAATATTTTCAACACGCGCGGACGCATATTTCAATGTTATAAATTGCCAGTGCATTACATCAGCAGCAAAAAATACTTACTATTGAAATACAATACCTTAAAATCAAAAACGTAAAAATAAACCTATACTATGTTATATTTTTGAAACGCTGGAACAGATATTTTGAAAGTATAATGAACTGCATTATACAATTTAATGCCCCACTTCATTAAATGGCGACGAATATCTACTTACGGAAAGTTCCGGAATATAAATTCAAGTAATGGAACCTTAGCAAAAACGTCTAAATGCAAGGTAATTTACATTTGTATTAATGCAACTAGTATTATATGAATTTTAAAACACCTCTTGGTTTAGAATCGGTTTTGATGCACAACATTATTTTACCCACAAGTCTAAAGCCTTTTTACCTTCCACGCTATACGAAGTATAGCTAGAGAGGAAGGTATTGTAATCGTCATATTATTAGATTTGGAGCGAATGCGTTTATTTAGCAAAGTTTTTTTGCTTTTAGTTTACTGTCCGATACAAGAGTTATTTCTAAAAGAAAGGTACTTTTATGGCGAACAGTGTTAACTTAAACATTTTGACTAATAAGCAGGGTTTAAGCCCTTGGCAGACCGTTAAAGGGGACGCCGCAGAAGTGTCTGTGCCTGTCTGTCTGTGTGCCTGTATACACTTTACAGTCCAGACACCTTAATGCAGAAAAACCAAATTTGGCTTAAAGATTGTTAAGTGCAATAGGATAATACCGCAAGAAAATGAGGTTGGTCCGCCAACAAAAGAGCGGTATTTAAAAATAGAAGCACTTAAAAAAGATTCTCATTTTATGCATGTTGAATAATAATCAATTTGCGCAAACACGTTCTTCCTATTCCCTCTCCCCTGTTGCCCCCTCGACTTCTTGATTTTTTAAAAATTTACGAATTTCGGCTTCAAAATCGGTTTGATCATGTTAAATGACAACAGGAACAACTTTCGACTAAAAAAACGTCACTTTTGCTTGCTTACCTGAACAGTTTAATTGAGTGATTGCAGAAATACGGCTATTATTCAAAGGTGTATAGGACGTGAAAAATCTATTTTAAGATTTTAATGAATAAACATTTGCGTCTTCCCGCAACAAATTTTTGATAATTAAAAAGATGTACAACTTTCAGCTTCACAATCGATATGCACATGTTAAATGACAATAGAAACAATCTTCCATTGAAAAAGCACTTCTGGGAGGTTTTCTTTTGGTCGTTTACCTAAACAGTTTAATTGGATAATCTACAAAATAAAGACTATAACTAAAAAATGAAATCGATTTCAACGAATAAATATTGTCTACAATTACCAAATTATAAAACAATTTTCAAAAAATATTTTTTCTTAACTCAAGATTTCTTAAAATTTTGCAAAATTTCTGAAAATCATCAAAATTGAATATTATTTCAAAAGTTTCAAAAATTATGGAACTTAAAAATTGTAACAAATTTTCAAAATTTTAATACTATTTCTACTCAAATTTTCAGAAAAGTTTACAATTTCCCGCAATTTACAATATTTTTCAGTTTTCAAAATTTTCAACAATTTAAAATTTTCGGCAATTTTTGAATTTCAAGTTTTTGAAATTTAAAAATTGTTTTAATTAAAAAAATTTACATTTTTTGACTTTCTTAAAAAATTTCAAATTTTCAATACTTTTTTCAATGTCTAAAAAGTTTCAAAAATATGAAATATCAAAATTTTTAAAAATTATGAAACTTCAAAATTGTAATAAATTTTCAAAATTTTAATACTATTTCTACTCAAATTTTCAGAAAAGTTTACAATTTCCCGCAATTTACAATATTTTTCAGTTTTCAAAATTTTCAACAATTAAAAATTTTCGGCAATTTTCGAAATTTCAAGTTTTTGAAATTTCAAAATTGTTTTAATTTCAAAAATTTACATTTTTTGACGTTCTTAAAAAATTTCAAATTTTCAATACTTTTTTCAATGTCTAAAAAGTTTCAAAAATACGGTTTCATAATTTTTAGAAATTATGAAACTTCAAAATTTTTAACATTTTTAAAAATTTTAAAACATTTTCAAGTCTATTATTAGATCTAATAAATTTACAATTTAAGGTATCACCTTTAGCAGACATTTGACTAGTTTGGTCTACAGAAAAGCAAAGACAAGAGGAGCATTTGAGTAGATACATATCGGACTTTTCGATATTCGTAATACGAAATTTGCTATGGACTAATAAATCTGCTGACTAGAACAGTTTAGTTTTGCAAAATTTTTAAAAAATTTTTTTTGAAAGTATTGAAACTTGTAAAATTTTTAAATATTAAATTTTTTAGTTTTTGGAAAATTTTGAAAATCTTGAAATTTTAATAATCTTTGAACATTATCAAAATATAAAAATTATTTCAGTTTTTAATTATTTTGGTAATTTTGGAAATTTCAAATAAAATTAATTAGTTTTTTTTTCCAAATTTTGAATTTGTAAAGACAAAAAGCCTATATAGCAAAGTAGGAGAGGAAGAATGAGAGAGGGAGGGATAGCGATAGGGGGGAACGTCGGAGTCGCCGGGCTACCGCACGAGCTTTCTTGCATTTATAGAAATAATTAGATTTTCCTAAATTTTAAAAATTTCCGAAACTATTGCACAAGAATAAAAATTTAAAATGTTTGAAAATTTTAAGTTATTGAATATTTTGAAAATTTTTGGAAATTATCTAAATTCTCACATTTTAAAATTTTTAAACATTTTAAAAATTTAAAAATTCTCAAATTTTAAAATTTTTAAGCGTTTTAAAGTACCTTAATTTCAAAATTTTTGAAAATAGTTTATTTTGGAAATTCAAAGTTTTGAAAATTTTGATACGGAAAACTTCTTTAAAATTTTTGAATATTTTGAAAATCTGTAAATAATGCAAAATTTTTGGAATTTTTGAAAATTCCCAAACATTTCAAAATTTTCAAAAATTTTTGTAATTTTGACAATTGACAAAATTATTGAAAATTGTAAAAAACTTTCCTTCTTTTTCAAAATGTCTGAAAATAGTTTTTATTTGTAAATTTTAAAAATATTGAAAATTTTGAAAATATTTGAAAATTTTGACAATTATTAAAATCTTTAATTTTTAGATTTTGAGCATGTTCAATTAGAATTGTTAACTTTTTTTACTAAAGCATTAACTTCGTAATATGCTCAAAATCCGATAAAAAGGATTGTTTAGTTATTTTAGATAAATCTGATTTCATTGCAAAATCATTTTGCCTCATACAGTTTCTATTAAAAAAAACATATTTATTTCATACTGTACGCTATATACCACTTTACGTCAAAGATTTGAGTCCGGGAAATGGCACATTACAGGCCAAGGGCGGGAAGTGTTGCTCAGCAGCCCTTCCCGGACTGCTTGGAGAAAAATTCATCAAACACATCTATTTGTAGGTAAGCAACGAGTGATTTAAAATGAAATACCAACAGCGAATGTTTAATTTGACAGAATATAAATTTTAAAAATGACGTTTTTATAAAAAGAAAATATTCAAATAAAAAATGGTTTTGGCAGTAATGAAATAAAATTTTGTACGATACACGTCCGTGAAGTGATTATTAAAGCATTCGTTTAGAAATTTCGGACTCGGCTCCTTTCGTCGCCTCGTCCGCAAATATCTAAACTCATACTTTAATATGTCACTTCCCGGACTAGTGACGTAAATAACTATTGTTTTACATCTCAGTTATTTACTTTAAAGAAATTCCAGTTTTTTAGTTTTTGCTTGTATCTAGTAAGACATGTGCATTTTGGGAAAAACAAAATCAACCAGCTTAATTGCTGCCATGATTGGTCAACTTTTATTTAACTGAACCGTCTTCGTATCTCTTACAGTTGCCGAGATATCTATGGTGTGCAAGTTAAATTAAGCATTCTGTATGAACTCCATTTCGTAAGGACAAAATAAGTAAAAACAGCATTTTTAATTTTTAATTGTTTCGCGTAGAAGCGAGCTTCTAATTTCTGCGTGTTTTAATTACAAAATTAAAAATTGAAAGTTGTATTGTACGTTTAAAAAATTGAAAATACCGAAAGGGTTTTATAATTAATCTGAATTTTTTTCTTTTGTATCTTTCAGCTATTTTCCTAACGGATTACTCAGAAGCAGCCAGAAAGCTTTTATTATCGCATAAGAAAAGTAAAAAACATAAAGGAATATAATTTAGTGTGAAAACTTGGATTTTCTTTGTAGGATCATAAACTGAAAAATATTTAGATTGAGCGTCTTTCGTAAATTGAAGCATCAGCAATAAGAGACAAAGAGCTGCATTTTTAAGTGAAAAGGGAGTAGAGCAAACTTAATAGCGCGCTAGCTTTACAGAATCGTCTGATTTTCTCTGACGAAGTGGAAATGTAATTTTTAACATCTGGACTGTCTAACCAGACGTAAAGAAACGGGATTTCAACGTTCCTTTGTTAAGTTAAGAGGGCACGTTTTTGATATTTTTTATGTTCATCGTAAAAGTAAAAGAAAACGGACGCTTATATATATATATTTTCTGATTTCTTAAACGACGGTGAAAAATTTTATCGCGGCTTTGTTTTCATCCAGAGCCTGGGTTTGGTGTGCGTTCGTTTCTTATGATTTAATCCCAAGCTGAACTGATTTTTTGACTTTCGGCAACGCTGTTAAGAAATAAGAACTTGCACGTTCATCTGATCTATATTATTGCAAAATACGAAAAAAACAGGATGAGGTTCTCATGTTTGCGCTTCACTTATTTTTCTTAAAATTGCTTCAAAACCTATTCATCTTAAAATTGAATTTTTAGGCAGGAAATGTAGGTGAATAAGAAATAAAATTGCGTAGCTGTATGAGATGTATTTTATTTTTCAAAGATAACTCAATTTCATTATTTTCTTTTCTAAGATCGTTACAAGCTTTCATCAGTGTGTATGATGAAATCAAATGTTTGATTACTTGCTCGAAGTTATTTTGATTCAAATATAAATATTTAATAAAAATACGAGAGAAGTTGACGCCGAAACCGGTATTGACGCAGTCACGCAGCGAATTTAGCGATTCGTACAATTATTTTTTATGCACATTGCGGAATGTATTCTACTATAAATAGGAAACAATACATAACCGATGTCATGGAAACCGTTCACTTGTTAACCGATATAATCAGTGTCAACTTTACCGCGAAACAGTGTATTATAATTCAATTTCTCGCTAATGAATTTGTCAAACCAACTGAATTTTTCGCAAACTCAACTCACGCTTTTAAAAAAGGTACATGCAAGAAGTAACAAGTATTTGAGTGCACTAACCGTTTTAAAAACCGGCCGTGAGACTGTTCGTGACAATCCACGAAGAGGAGGTTTCACAAGGCTTCAAATGCAACCAGAGCCATAACTGTTGCTGCGGTTGGTTTTATTCAATGTTTTAGAGACAGTTATTTGGCCATTTTTGTACTGTCAAAAGTTGCAACGCGTTTAACGACAGCCCGAATGGCTTATATTGTTGTATCTTCTCTTTATGGATTGTCACAAACAGTCTCACGGCCGTTTTTAAAACGGTTGGTATATTCAAATACTTGCGACTTCTAGGTTGTGATTTGTTGATGATGTGAGCTAAGTCTGCGTAAAATTTCAGTCGGTTTGACGCCTTCATTATCAACAAATTAAACTATAATAAACTGTTTCATGATGCGGGCTAGTGTAAAGTTTGTTCAGTAATGTTCATACCAAAATACTAAATTCACTACCGCGTTACTCGGTAAGTTTCGGTTTTGGCATAAACTACTCTCGTATATTTTATTACTATACTAGAAATTTGTATGGCCGTAAACGTAAAAATTTGAGTAATGTGTTTTTCACAAGAGTCAAAAAAGGATCTTCTAAAAGAGTTTCAGCCGGAAATTTTTTGTTCTAAAAGTTCTAATAAACGGTTTCAAAAATAATTTTTGGAAAAATTGTTTAAGAAAAAAATGTCAAACCAAAATGAATGTCTTTTATAAAGGTTTATTTGTCCAAGTGTCGTTTTTGTCCCTTTAAGGCAAATTATATGAAGTTTTGTCTGCATATTTTACCGACAACGGCTCTACGCAAAAAATTCAAGCTAAGTACTACGGTGATACCTTAAGTTGATTTGCAAAATGAGATCGGTCCGTTCGAAAAAAGAAAGAGGGCCAGTGAGGTACTCACACTAAATATTATATTACACGCAGAAAAGTAGCGATACATTTTCTGACCTTTATTTCTATTAGCTTACTTTCAAAGTTTAGTGTACAATACGTTTTTCTTTATTTGAATGTACTCACTATTTTAAAAACAGCCGTGAGACTGTTCATGACAATCCACGAAGAGGAGGTTCCACAAGGCTTCAAATGCAACCAGAGTCATTGCTGCTGCTGTGGTTGTTTTTTCCACTATTTTTAACACCGTTATTTGGACATTTGCACTGACGAAAGCTGCGTTTAAAACACGTTTACAGACAGCCCAAATGGCTCTTGCTGAAGTTGTATCTTCTCTATATGGATTGTCACAAATAGTCTCACGGCCGGTTTTTAAACGGTTGGTATATTTAAATACTTGCGACTTCTAGGTTGTGATTTTTTGATGATGTGAGCTAAGTCTGCGTAAAATTTCAGTCGGTTTAAGCCTTCATTATCAACAAATATAATAAAACAAAAACTATAATAAACTGTTTCACGATGCGGGCTAGTGTAAAGTACGGGCAGTAATGTGCATAACAAAAACTTACACTAAATTCACTACCGTATCACTCTGTAAGTTTCGGTTTTGGCATAAACTACTCTCGTATATTTTATTACTATACTGGAAATTTATGAACGTAAGCGTAAAAATGTGTGGAAAGTGTTTTTCACAAGAGTCGAAAAAGAATCGTATAAAAGAATTTTAGCCGGAAAAGAATTCGATAAAAGTTCTAATAAACGTTTCCAAAAATAAGTTTTGGAAAAATTGTCTAAGAAATAAATGTCTGCAAATAAATTGACAGAATAAATGTCTTTTATAAAGGATTATTTGTCCAAGTGTTATTTTTGTTCCTTTAAAGCAAATTTTATGATGTTTTGTCTGCATATTTAACCGACAATGGTTGTACGCATAAAATTCAAGCTAAATACTACGGTGATACCTTCAGATGATTTACAAAATGAGATCGGTCCGTTTGAAAAAAGAAAGAGGACACATGTCACACGGAAGTTTGAAAAACAAAAACGATCTAGACATTACATGCATTCAAATAACGTCAATTTTGACACAATTCGATGTTTTTGTTATATTTTTTGTTAATTTTTGAATCAGTTATTGTAAATTTTTCATATAGTTGGTTTTTGCTTTGTAATTTTGTTTTTTTTATTGCTTAGTTTTGAAACATTTTGTTAATTAATTTATTTTAAATTTAATTTGAATTTGAAAAGTGGGAAAAGGGGCTTTATTTATCCTGTATTGATTTCCGTCGTTATGGAAACAAATAGTAGGTAGTAAATTGAGTTGCCTACATTTAGGCGCTTCTTAAAGAATATTTAAGAGGCTCTATTTTCTAAAGGAAACACTTTTGATCACACATTTATTAACAAAAGTTGTTTGCTTTGTTGTGTTTTGCAAGCCCTAGAAGTTTGTCCCTACAATTCATTAACACCCTGTATATATATTAAATTCGCCACGCGCGCCTGTAAATATAGCTACAGCAGGCTTTTAGATTTAAGTAACATACCGCATTTGTGTTTGCTGCATTAGCAAATATTTATACTCCGGCTTTCTCTATAATCGAATCGCGTACTAAATTCAAATTGTTATTATTGATGAGCTTGTTTAAGATACTTGATAAGATAGAAAAATAATTGAAAAAAATTAATGCGAATTATTGATTTTATAAAAGTATAATAAGAAACTGTTTTATAATATACTTTTATAAAATCAATAATTCGCATTAATTTTTTTCAATTATTTTTCTATCTTATCAAGTATCTTAAACTGTGCTCATCAATAATAACAATTTAAATTTATATCAGCTTTAACTTTACTCTTAAGTAGTGCAAGGAAGTTATCACTTTTAACAAACAGGTTCGTTTTTACCACTAGCGTCTAGCCCCTTGGGCTGACAGCCAATCCTGAATTGCGCAATAATATTGGCTCGCATATGTGCGAGTGTGATATTTACATCGAGATTTGCATTGTTAAAGCCGATTTTTTCATTGCTAATAAATTGCATTCAATAGAAAACAACAAATCCTTTTTTTAAATTTATTACCAGTGTTAGTATGCCGTCAATCAGTGAGTGACTGCAAAGTTGTCTTCATATTTTTTCTTTAAAAATATAACTGCTCTTAACAAATAACCTCGCGTAAACAGCAAAACGCAACAACAGTGTTTAAAAAGAAACTATAAAAAAAAAAAAAAAATTTTAGTCCCAACCGAGACTCGACCCCACATCTACTTATGCAGTAAAAAAGTAGTACACCCGAACACACCCGCATTATCCATATGTGCCACTACGAACTTGTGAATCACACACATTCCAGCTGCATGCAAGTCATGTGAGGTAGGATCGGCTGTTGGTCCAAGGGGCTAGACGCTAATGTTTTTACCTTCCTCGCTATACGAAGTATAACTATAGAGAAAGGTATTGCGATCGTCGTTGGAATTGGAGCAAACACCTTCATTCAGCGAAGTTTTTTTTTACATTGAGTTTAGTGGGCGATATAGGAGTTATACCTGAAAAAAGGTACTTTTATGCCAAACATTTTCAACATAAACATTTTGATTAATAAGCAGATTTTAGAGCGCTGGAAGACCGATAAAGCGGACGTTGCACAGGTGTCTGTGAGTCTGTCTTCATTTTACAGTCCAAATTCCTTACCGTCGTCTGTCCGTGTGTTTGTATACACTTTACAGTTCCGACGCCTTAACGCCGAGAAACAAAATTTGGCTCAACGACTGCTAATTGCAATAGAATATAACCGAAAAAAAATGAGGTTGGTCTGCTAAAAAACGGAGGAGGGGAGAGAGCTCTATGTCAAAGTAGACGCGCTCGAAAGGAACCCTAAATTCGTATTCTACGCGTGTCTAATAATCGATCTGCGCAATCTCCCTATCACCCATCACATCATTGTCTCCCACCGTCGAGCTTATGTTTTTTCAGAAATTGACGAATTTCCGCTTTCTTTTAAGAAAACATCCTTGAAAGGTATCCTTTTGGTCGTTTACCTGAACAGTTTAGTTGGATAATCGCCAAAATAAAGACTAAATAAAGAAATCGATTTTATATTTAAACAAATAATTATTGTTTACTATTATCAATTACTAAAAACAAAAAAGATTTGAAATTTTCATAAAATTGATTTAAACTAAACTTAAATATTTAAAAAAATTTTCATAATTTCCTAAAATTTTTAACATTTCAGATTGATTCAAATATTTCAAGAATTATCAAAATTTACAAAACTTTCAAAATTTTCGAAAATTATCAAAATAAAAAACAGGTTGCAGTTAAAAAATGTTTTAATTTTAGAAATATTTAACATTTTCTAAAATATTCAAAATTACAAATTTTTACACTATTTTACCTTTTTGAAAATTTTCAAAATTACTTAGAATGTAAAAAATAGTATATTATAATACAAGTGTATAAGCAAGCCTTTAAAGCACGCGCGACGGGTTTAAAAGCACGAGGCAAAACCGAGTGCCTTTTAATGGAGCAGTGCTTTAAAGGCTCTTATACACGTGTATTATACGCTATTTTTTATTATACCTGCACTGCAATCTGAAAATTATAACAAAAAAAGGAAACTGAAATCCCTTTTTCGAAGTAATCGTTGATACAGAAACGGTTACTTATTTATGTATTTATCATTGTTCAAAATTTGTAGGTGAATTTGTTGTTACCTAGGCAACTTTAAAGCACTAGTGCTTTAAAGGCCCGATTTTGCACGCTATTTGGTTTCAAAAACAGAGATTATGATTCAGGTATAATAAAAATTATTTTTTTTGAATTTTCAAACATTATTTAAAAACTTTCAACATTATTAAACTTTCCAAAAATTTGTCAAAATTTTCTAAAATTTTATATTTTATAAATTTTCAAAATTTTAAAACAGTTTCAACTTAAATGTTGTCATTTTATAAAATTATTAAAAATTTTTACAATTATTAAGTTTTCAAAATGTCCCAGTTTTCGAAATTTTTAGTTTTTAAAATTTCAAAATTTTTCAACATTTTCATAAATTTTCTTAATTTTCCAAAATTTTCAATATTTTAAAACATTTTCTCACTTTCAATACTTCTCAATATGTCTAAAAAATGTAAAAAAATTTTAATATTTCTAATTTTATAATTAAAAAAAATCGTAGTAATCAAAATGTTCGAAAATTTTGAAAATAGCAAAGTTTTTAAATTTTAGAAAACATCCGGTATAAAAAATATTTGATAGTCTTTCGAGTATTTTAGGAATATTCTAAATTTCCATAAAAGTCAAAACTTTAGAAATATGATAAAAAGTTTTAAAAATTGCTATAAATACGAGGAAGGGATCTGTGGCGGTTCCTGACAGCTTTTTTCGTTAGGTGATCATTTTTAACTGATAGAAAAATATTTAATTTCTTTGTTGGTCTGGTAGTTTTGAATTTTATTCATGAATCCCGTGATACACTAGAGCCGTGCCAAGGTATGGGTGGCTCGCGGAAACCCGCTCGGCTTCAACTACGGGAGTGTATTTTGGAGCGGAAAGATAATGAATAAAACCACCTTAGCGGTTCTTTATGATACGAGTTCTTCCGAAGAGTTCTAATGTAAAAACAACATAGAAGTAGCTACCAAAATATTTTTAAGCATTCCAGAACTAGGGTTCAGTAATCTTAATCAGAATTTAGCTTCGGTTTTGTATGGAACACAATGAATTGTCTACTGTAGAAAAAAACAAATTGGAAACGGAAATTAGACATAGTTTTGAATTTTTTTTTTCAAAAACTGAGTTTTGTATATCTAAAAACGGAATCTGACAGAAAACCTTAAAAAAAAACTCAATTTTTTTAACCGTGGCCTTAAAATAAGGGCTAATACGTTTGTTTGAAAGTGTTTTACTTTGACAACTAAATTGACAAATTAAATATAAACAATATTACTATGCAAGGAAATTTATTAAAGCAATAAAAAGGAGAAATATTAAAAAAATGTTGGAATAATTTTTAAGTATGTGCTCCTCTGCCAATACAATTTTTTTACTTTCATATACTTTTGAAATTTTAACGGAAATATATGTTTTGGATCTCCAGGAACTCAATGTTTTTTGAAATACCTGTTTGTGGCTGAATGAGAGTGTGCGCCTCATAACTTCCGAACGGATGATCTGATTTCGATGAGTTTTGGAATGTGGAAAAATTCATAGAAACAATAAACACTAAAAAATCTGAAACCGAAAGCGGATGTTAAACATGTTTTCTAAAATTATTTATGAATTGAATTTCTTCAACCTGAAAACGAAAGCTGAAGATTTGGCGCACATTAACTGTTTTCTTTCCGGCGTCGGCGGCCGCTACTTTTTTTGAAGTATTTGACTTTAACGAATTATTACGTAAAAAACAGTAAACAGATCGGAATTAAAATTACAATCAAAATAGACCTATCGAAACTGAAATGAAATAGTCTTTAAATTGCAGAAATTTTTAAAAAAGTTCACAAAAAATGAAGAAACAGTTTTTTTTAATTTTCTAGACCAATAGAGTTGAGCTAAAACTCTATAAAGTTTTGATAATGTTGGTTATAACACTTATTTATTCAGAAACGGGTCATCAGAGGAGGGTAAATTTTAGTAGGTACTGTAAAAGTACCCAATATTACAAACTACGGGAATATTTAGAACTACTGATACTGTGAAGTAAAACATTTTTCAAAATTAAAATATTTACAATAAAATGCTGCTCAAAAGCTGGCAAAAATGATTTTTTCTTAATTATGCTCAACCTAAACTGTTTACAATTTAATGTTTAGTAAGGTTAATATTTAATTCATTGTAAATAAAACAATTCTTAACTTCAACAGGTTTTTTATTTTAGCTCTACACGCATTTCAACGTGTTTACACGTCAGTATCAAAGGCAAGATTAAAAGTAAACGGATGGTGTTGCTATAGGAACAATAATTCTCCATAACTTAATCTTGGTTTTCTATATCTGCGTCCAGATGACTTGATTTCTCATTCCAAAACGTCCAATAACGGTGAATTTGAAATGTTTGTGAATTTCAAAAGCTTCTAATATGTATAATTTACGTTTATTATCACAAAAGAGTAAACATTTTATAGTGTTATAATATGTCATTGAATGAGGTGTTATATAAATAAAAGTTAATTTTTACCCTACCACCTAAATTATAGTGAAAGAATTTTTTTCCGTTTGTCGTTATCTTTAATACCAAGGAATCTGTTTCCAAATATTAAAAAAGATAGATTATTTTTCCCACAAAAATGTTCATCGCACTACTAGTTGCATTTACATATCTCTCTCAAGCTTGTAACGTGAAGAACGTCTAATGGATATACCATTCGTACTGGTACATTGTGGATGTCCATCGAACGTCCAAAATCAACACAGTGGACGTCCACTGAACATTTGCTCGGTGTCCGTTTGCAACAACTTTAGACATCCATACTTGCAAATACTTGTTGTTAATGATATATTAACTTACCTCGCGTAACTACGGCAAAACTAACAACCTATAACCACTAACTATTAAATATACCTCAAAAAACAACATACAAAACACGTCAAAACTGAAAGCTTTGTCGGTTACATCACCAAGACAATACGACACAATTACACAAAGCTTGCCGGTGCCACCAATCGCCACGCCACGGAGTTGTCAAGGCCCAAAAAATGTTACAGTAGAACTTAGAAAGACATGTTAAGAACATCCACTGGATGTTACAAATTAAATATCCATTTCATGTTATTACGTGGATATCCACTAGAAATCTACTGCACATTCACAGCATGTTCATGGACATACGGTTAGAAAATGTATTAAAATGAGCAGCCTGTGGATATCCTGTGCTGTCCAGCTATCTTTCAGGAGTCTATGTTTACAGCCAGCAATTGATTTGCAACTGCGTTCGTATGTAAGTTTATTTCATCGCTCATATCTTTCGAAACGGATGGTCGAATGTTGATAAATCTGAGAGTATATCGCACATTCCATGACAAAATTTTTTTTGATAATACTCCGAAACCGAAAATAAAAATTAATCATGTTTGTTTAGTATTATTTATTTTTTATAACATCTTGAATGCCTGTGTAATAGTCGTTTAGTACGAAGATGGGCTGAAAAGTCCGTGGAATAAAAATGAAAAGCAGAACTTTGCGGTTTGAAATTACGTTTATTTTTCAACATAATCCCCTGCCACCCTTGATACATTTGGACCACCGCTGATCCAAAACCTATATGCCTTGATAAAATTCAGAACTTTCAAGTTCTTCAAAATAGGCATCCACAGTAGCTTTAACATCGTTGTCGTTGAAAATTTCTGGCCTGCTAGGTATTTTTTCAGACGACGGTGCTAAGTCTGGCGAATAAGGCGAATGTGGTAGCAAATCGAAGCCTATAATTCGTGAATTTTTGCCATAGCAATAACACTCTTGTGGGAGGCTGCGCACTGTCCTGGTGAAAAATGATTTTTTTCTTGGCTAAACCAGGACGCTTTTTATTAACTTTTTGCTTTAATTTGTCCAAAAGACTCGCGTAGTATACGCCTGTGCTGGTTTAGCCTTTTGGAAGGTAATCAATCAGAATAATAACTTTTGAATCCCAAAAAATGGAAGCCATTACCTTTCCTGCAGATGCAAGAGCCTTTGCCTTCTTTGGAGCACGAGAACCACTGTGTCGCCACTGTTTAGATTGTTGTTTTGTTTCCGGTGTATAATGGTGGACTCAAGTTTCATCTGTGGTGATAAATCGGCGAATAAAATCCATTTTGTTGTTTCGAAAACGGTTTAAACACTTACGAGAAATTTGCATCCGCACCAATTTTTGATCAGCACTGAGCAGTCGCGGCACCCACCTCGCGGACAGCTTCATGGCCAACTCTCTATTCTAAATGTACGTTGCGCGTTCCTTGGAGATGTCTACAGCTTCCGCTATCTCAGACGTCTTCAACCGCCGCGCCGGTCTTTTTTAACACCATAGCATGCACTTTTTCAGCAATTTCTAGTGTAGTGGCAGATTTTGGGCGTCCACTACAGGGTGCATCTTTAACACTTATACGACCACATTTGAATTCACGAACCCATTTATCCACAGTGAAAAATTAAGGAGCGGACTCCTTCAGGCCATCCTTCATCTCATTATGAATGTCGGTTGCTGATAAGCCTTTCAAAAAGAAGTACCTAATGACAGCACGAATTCCAACACTGTGCAGTGCTGTGCAAATTTGACACGCTCTTAGTTAAACAGCTGTAAAAACGATACTAATGAACGCAGCGATCTGAAATTTGACAGTTGACGGTCTGAAGAAGTGAACTTGACAGCGCGCCATAAAAACTGTCTAACACAGAGCCATCTATCCATTATCCGACGAACTTTTCAACCCATCCTCGTACGTGCGTGTACTTGTATTTGAACAATAAATCGTTTTTTGTCAATAACTCGTTTTCTATTTGTTGTAAGGCAAAAGCAATTCTGATAAAATTCTCCACAAAAACGATTCCACACATTTTTTTTGTAGGACCTGTACTTTAGGAGCAGTAGCCACGCGAAGTTGATCAAGCGCGCCCCGAAAATATCGGTTTTCAAACAGGCATGTTTATGCTTCGCTCAACTAACTGGAAATTTGAATTGACGCGCGACATTACCACTAAAGCAACAATTAATTATTATAAATAATAAAACACGGTTATTTATAGAAACTTTAATGATTTAAATTTTTTACGCGGTGAACCCCAACGAGTAAAAAATGGAACTTGGTAAGTGAAAACCGATTTTTTTGCGCTTCAGCTTCCGGCGGCTACTGCTCTTAAAGTATAGCTTATTTGGGAAAAGAAAATATAAAGCTTATTGGTAGATAATTTTATGAGCTTTAATTTTATATAGAGCTATGTTTTGTCGTATAACAAAGAGAAAACGCGTTATTGCCGAAAACCCGATTTATTGTACCTTTTCTGCATTATAGTGGCTAGCGCCTACCTCGGGGTAGGAGAAAAGCTTAAAACTTTGCAAATGTCACTAAAATGAAGGCCACTATAAAATTTTTGCGCAGGGTGCAAAATTGTCTAAACACGGCCCTGGATATGTACGAGGATCGTTCGAAACGTATGTGGCCTAACAAAGAAAACGCAAGTTTTCGGGCAGAAAATCATGTTATTTTTCAGTACAGTCTCCTGCTCGCTCAACGCACTTATTCCAACGATGCTCCTCAAAATAGCTATATACAGCAGCGATTAGCTCGGAATTGGATGAAAATCTTTTACAGCCGAGCAATTGTTTCAGGTTTGGAAAAAGATAAAAATCACTGGGAGCCAAATCTTGCGAATGAGGCACTAATTCGAATCCCAATTCATGAATTTTGGCCATGGCGATTGCAGACGTGTGTACAGGTGCGATATCTTGATGGAAAAGCACTTTCTTTTTTGCCAAATAAGGGCGTTTCTTTTTGATTTTGACGCTCAATTGCTGCAACAAATTGGCATAATACTCGCCATTTATTATTTTTCCTTTGTCCAAGTAGTCGACGAAGATAATTCTACGAGAATCCCAAAATACAGTTGCTATAACCTTTTCTGCTGACAAAACCGTTTTTGCGTTCTTCGGTGGCGGAGAACCTTTGCCCATTGTTTGGACTGTTCCTTGATTTCGGGAGTGTCATGGTGGACCCAGGTTTCAACGACGGTTATGAAACGGCGCAAAAGTCCTCCGGATTGCGGCGAAAACGTGCCAAAAAGTTGCGACAAACAATCAAACGATTCAGTTTTTGCTCCGGTGTGAGCAAACGCGGCACCCAACGCGCGGTTTTTTTATTATCAATTCTTCAGTTAAAATTCTGTGCACACTGTCATTTGAGATGCCCACTGTGTCTGCTATCTCGCGCACTTTTACTCGACGGTCATCTAATACGATACGGAAGACTTTTTCAATCATATCCGGGGTAGTAGCCGTTTTTGGTCGTCCACTGCGGGGTTTGTGTTTTGTGCTCACACGACCACGCTTAAACTCGGCAACCCAGTTTTTAACCATTGAAAACGAAGGAGCGGACTTCAAAAATGTCGAATCCAACTTTGCTTTGATTTCGGTTGGTGTTAAGCCTTTCAAATGAAAGTACTTTATCACTGCTCTCAACTCAGTTTTTCCCATTATTTACTAAATCACTTGAGACGGTCACTTTGGCGAACTGTCAAACACAAACTAATTGACAGATTGCTCTATACTGTCATATTTAACCTAAGAAAAAATGGTTCTGAAAAATGGCAACTGCAAATTCCGTTAAATTGGCGTCATCTCTGTGTTTGGCCACGTACATTTCGAAAGATCCTCGTATCAACCAACACAGAGCTGATATACCTTTCAGTATTTTTAATGTTTCATAACTTAAGGTTTGTCATTTTAATAACAGTTTTTTAATTTATTTTAACTTTGCAATTTACAAGCGTATTTTAAAGGAACTTTTAAATTCAAAAGTTTGCATAGGAAAATTTGAGACTTTGCCACATAAAAATTTTGTCATAAAATCTGACAAGATTTGTCTGCGGCAAGGAAAATGCATTTTGCTGTATTCGTTTTCGGTGGAAAGATAGACCACCGACCCGTTGATAGTACGCATAAATTCAAATTTTACTATCGACCCGTTTGCAGACAAATGTAGTTGTCATGCAGATTTTCGTTTATTATCATTTGACTGTGTGCGCTGCATAAACTTCGATATAAATTCTTATATAAATTCCTGAAAGATTATACAAAATAAATCTAAGGTAGACGGGAAAGTTCGTGTGCTTGAGATATGCAAATTTAAAGTGTACAGCACTTCTCTTAGTAGCTCAAAGGATGAGGAAAATCTGGTTTTAATAAAAATTGAGATACACGGCTTGGCAAAATTCCCATAAAACGAATTGGATTATATTTTATATAGTTTTTGGGCTTCAACCTGGAGTGGAAATTTGAGGTAAAACCTAGCCTGGGCTATTTATATTTTCTCTGGGACCGTGAAGTTTTTGAAATTATTTTGTTTTTAAATTTTAATAGCAGTATCAGTTAAAAAACTTCATAGCTGACTTATTGGCAATGATCGATGTTAGACCTACGTTGTGATGTAGTTATTATTGATGTCTGATTTACCCTGGCTTTATCGTGGTTAAAAGGATACCATGTTGATGTTATCCAAACAAAGGTAAACCTTTCAAAATACGTAGTAAACCTTCTATAATATTTATTTATTCTTATGGTAAAAAAGTAAGTGTTGTGACGTTTGTATCTAAATTTTGCACGTTAGTTGTAGGGAATCAAGCTGTAAATCTGAATTTTTATTTCAATTTTACCTATAATGATAATTCTAATCGCCTCAAACGTTACGCCTAATTCCCAAAAAACAATAGAGCCGCGTGCGAATACGTCTGAGAAATCAAACCAATAACAGCGATTGATTACGCGAAAGTGAATTGTTGCAAAAAGCGTCTTGTCGCAATCAAAGTAGACATAGCGCTGTGATTGAGATTCCTTTCGAACAGTGCTTCAACGTTACGCCTAATTCCAGAAGAACAACAGCGCCGCGCTTGATACGCCTGAGAAAGTACACTGATAACAGGGAAAATATCTGATTTGGTTAAAGTGCTTTGATAAATTTACCTAGAATAAGCTTTTGTTATCGTTTAAATTTCGGAAGTTGAAATTTGACGGATGTGCACGTTTTAGGATCCGAGAACACCGAAAAGCCAGTTTTCGCCAGGGTGTCTGTATACACTTTACAGCCCAGACGCCTTAACCCAGAAAACTTAATAGAGGTTTAAAACATTGGTAATCACACTAGAATGAAACCGCACCCTAGAGAGATTAGTCCGCCCAAAAAGGGGTGATGAGAAGGGGTGCTATACTTTAATATAGACGCGTATTCTACGCATGTCGAATAAGCAATCTGCGCAAGTGAGTATTTCAGATCACTCCCAGGTCACCCTCACCATCGATTATTGGTTTTTTAAAACATTTACAAATTTTGACTTTACGATGGGTATGAACTTGTTAAACTTCAATAGGAGTAACTTTTCATGAAGAAAACACCTCTGGGAGCTTTACTTTTGATCGTTTAATTGAATAATCGTCAAAAAGACTAGTATGACATTATAAAATCGATTTAAGATTTCAACGAGTACAGTTTGCAATTAGAAAAAAGTAATATTCAAAATTTTTTTTTATTTAAATAAGTTTTAAAAATTAAAAAATTTTCAATGACCTTCAAAACTTTCAAAACACATTTGATAGCATAAAAATTTTAATATTTAAAAAATTTAAACATTTCAAAATATTTAAAAAATTGTCATTGAGTTCATAGTACAATATTATAATACAAGTGTAGAAGCAAGCCTTTAAAGCACGCGCGACGGGTTTAAAAGCACGAGGAGAAGCCGAGTGCCTTTTAACGGAGCAGTGCTTTAAAGGCTTGCTTATACACGTGTATTATACGCTATTTTTTATTATACCTGCATCATAATCTAGAAAATAAGAAGAATATAGCTAGGAAGCAGCGTTTTGATTTTGATTCATCTTACATAGTAGTCTATGATGTGACGTCATATCATTTGCCTGGAGATTGGTTAGCATTCTCTGTTGTTTATGTTGCTATGCGAATTCGAATTATTTTTTTCCGCGTGTTTGTTATTTGTTGCTTCAAAATTGATGATGTCATTGTTGCTCAGCAACTTTAAAACACCGGGGTGTTTTAATGTTGGGTTTACGCACGCCTTTTGGTTTGTTTTGCAAGGATTATGATGCAGGTATAATAAAAAATATTTATAGACATTAAATGAGTTTTGAATAAATATTCAAAAATAATATTTTCAAAATTTTCAAAACATTCATATTTTTAAAAATATTCAAAAATGTTCCAATTTACAAAAATTGCAAAACATGTTTTCAAAACACATTGAAAATATTAAAATGTGTACAAGTTTCAAAAATTTTCAACATTTTCAATAATAGCAAATTTTTGATAAATTTTCAAAAATTGTAAAATTATAAAACTAATATTTAAAAAAATTCGATTTTAGAAAATGTTCAACCGTTTTTAATATCTTAAAAACTTCCATATAATCAAAAATTTTCTTAATGTATGATAATTTTTAAAATTTTCAAAAACGCAATTTTTAAAGATTATTTTTAAAATTTTTCCGGATTTTAAAGTTTTTACCTTTTCTAAAATTTTCACTTCAAAAATTTTCGTTTTCTTAATTTTCAAAAAATTTCAATATTTTCAAATATTTACATAATTTATGAAAATTATACTAATTTTCAAAATTTGAATTAGATAACTACTTCAAAAAATAAGGGAATGGGGAAGGGTGCTCTACTTTAATACAGATGCTCTGGAAAAAGAAGCTTAGATTCGTAATTTACGCATGTGATTTTTCTACTACCCCCACCATGGATTTGTTTGTTTTTCCAAACATTTAGGAATTTTGACTTTAAAATCGGTATGAACACGTTAAATGTCAATAGGAATGACTTTCCTGAACACATGAACAGCTTAATTGGATACTCGCTAAAACTTACATCACCAAATTATAAAATCGATTTTAGATTTCAACAAGTAAATAGTTTGTAATTTGAAAATACTAACAATAAATAAATTTCAAAATGTTCAAAAAATGTTCTAAATTTGCAACCAATTTTCAAGATGTTCAAAATAGTAAAAATGTTTGAGAAATTATTGAAATTTGTAAATGTTTTAACAATTACAAACATTTTTAGCTTAAAAAGTTCAAATATTTTCTTAATTCTAAAAAAGTCTCACTATTTTCTGGCTTTTATATAATTTATGAAAATTTTAAATTTGTCTAAATTTTCTAAAAATGTCAAACTTTTTAATTTATTAAAAAATGTTCCAATTTTTAAGAGTTTCCAAAAAGTTTGAATTTCCAAAACACTTTGTATTGTATTGTATAAAATTTTCAAAATCCATCATCAATACATATATAAAAGCTCAAAGGTTTTTTTTCTCCGGTTCCTCCAGTGGCTACCGCTTCACCAATTTGTACAATTTTTTTTTAAATGAAAGGTCTCGATCCCCAGATGGAACATGAAACATTTCTATATTTTTATTCTACGTCGATTTTTCAATAATAATTATTTTAATTTATAATATATGAAAGTCTGCTAGACGAGCTTCACTTGAGGCGACATCTACACTAACGCCGCGTTTCATTATTGGAACGAATGCATCACGTCACGCATTTCGCCGGTTCTATCAACGCTCAGTTTGTTAGTGCATTGTGCGCGGGGGTGACACTAGTTTTAAATTAAATTTGAAATTATAACTTTAGTAAAATTTTTAAATTTCCAAAAATTTAGCTTTTAAAATTTTTGAAAAGTTTTCTTAATTCTTATTAACTTTCAATATAATCAAAACTTTTCAAAACTTGAAAAAATTTTCTAAATATAATTCAAAACATTTATGGTTTTTAAACTATCAAAAAGAATTCAAGAATTTCAAAAAGTTTGTGTCTTCAAACATTTTTGAAGATGTTAAAACGTGTAAAGTTTTGAAAAATTTGTGTTTTAAGTTTTTAAAAACTTCAATAATTTTCAGTTTTTACAAATTTTCAAAAGTTTTCACAATTCTCAAAAAGTTTCAATATTTTCACAAATTTTCCAAATTTGAAAATTTTCAAAAATGGTCAGAACAAAATATTCAAAAATGTTACTGATTTTAAGAATTTCAAAAAAATTTCAAAAACTACAAAAACTTTTGAAAATATTTAAATTAAAAAAAAATGCTTAAAGGTTTTTAGTGTTCAACATTTCCAAAAATGTTCAGCTTTACAAAAGTTACAGTTTTCAAAAATTTTTAAAAATGTTCATAGTTCTAAAAGAGCAAAAATTTTCATAAACTTTTCATAATTTATGGAATTTTTAAATATTTTCATAAACGTTGAAAATGTTCAAAAATTATCAAAACATTCAAAACGTTTTAAAATGTTCAAGAATGTTTGAATTTTCAAAAATTTAAAATACGTTTCTAAGATTCCAAAATATTTTGAAAATGTTAAAATGTATTCAAAATTATTAACTATTTTCAAATATGTATGTAAATATTTTAGTTTTTTAGCTGGAAAATGTTTGATATGTGCATATTTTCACAATTTCGAACTTGAACTCGACAAATTTTAAGCTTTTTTTTAGAGTTTTGATAAAATTGTCAAATACGTAAATAATTCTCGATTTATTTTAACTTAGCTTTCAAAATTTTTTATTAAATTCGAGGAAGGTTTTGTGGTGGCACAGCCCTACAGATTTTTTTTATTGAAGTCAACATACATATTATTAAGATTGGTTCGCAGATCCGGCTCTGGCAATACTCTTATCGAACTCCCTCGCAACATCCCAGATTATAATGTTGGATTCTCAACAAATATCTGTTTATGCAACACAAAGAAGTTCGAGATAATAAAAGGTTTCCGTCGAGAGGCAAGCGAAGCAGATACTTCAAATGGATTTTCTTTTCTATCAACTCCTTAAGCTTCTGCCTTGCTGAAAAGTTAAATCCTTTATATTTATAGATTTGTTTTAAAGAAAAACCTCAGGTAATGCACTCACCACAAATTTTCTTTGAAAATGCGCTGCTAAAAGCCCTACGAAAAAACCTTTTTGTATAATGAACAGCACATGAAGTTCATTAAGTTTATGCAAATTAAGTTTGGGTATACGCTCGGTTTTTTAGAATCCTGGGGGATTGTACGTTATTTGGGTATTTTCAAGGCGGTTTTGTGAAATTAATTCCGCGTCCATACACAAACAACAATTTTCTCCTTACATGCATATGCAAGGGACCGTGCAAAAAGTTGTGTATTAAGTAATAAATCCAGTTCGCTGATGTTAAATTCGAGTTTAATTCCGATAATGTTTTGCTTTCGTCGTAATGAAATCTGCCCTTCAAGCTAATTCGGTTCCCAAATCGAGTTATTTCCTCATTAAGCTTAGTAGAGGTGAATTAAAACGCCAAGAAAAGATGGCGTTTGTTGAAGTTCATTAAGTTAAACTCGACGACGAACTTGAGTGGATATTAATGAAATTATTTAGGAGATTTATAATTAATCATCATGTAGTTGTGCCTCACTAAACGCTTTTACTGAATAGAATAGCGTTTAGTTCTGTTGTTTCCACAACACCGCTGTGTACTCTCGACTTGAAGCTGGCGTAAGTGTTTTTGACGAGCAAAAGCTAAAATTAAATTAATTGTGGAATAATAATCACACTCATATCCCTGCAGGATGCCATTGAAAGCATTTCTGCTTGATTTTCGGCTTAATGTATTATTGTAAATCTTTGAAGTGTGAGATGAGCAAAAAGTACCGGAGCCAAAATTCAAACTAAGAACAAAGTGGCGTCGTTTTTATCGCAAAATATATTTTCAACAGCAATACCACAAGTGAATTAAATATTATCGATAATTCTGTCGCTTCATTGACAACGAAAGCGTGTTGTTGCTAGGAAGTATCACGAGTCTGCAGGACGAGCGATATTGCCGTGCTCAACACAATTGAGTTTGCCAATGAAAGCTAATTACAATCTTGAAAATTAATTACTTCTAGCAGGTAAGGTTTCGGAAAAATTAACTTTAAAAATGAATAAAAGATATTACGCATAATAACTAGTAGGTACACCATTGCATTGCAATTAAAATGTTTTTCTCTTCACTTTGCTTTTGATCCGGGTTCAACTCTCGTTCCGGTCGTTCTTCCTCGCAAGGCAACGGGAAACCAGCAAGGTGGGATTATCTCTAGGAAAACTTCTCTGAAGAAGAAGTGCATGCACTTCCTGTGGTTCGGAGCCCACGTTAAACTATAGGTTCCGTATGTCTGTCTGTGAAAATTATCTATCGCCGCGTACCAAACACAGACATAGGAGAGAGGTCGCCCAACGCCCTGATCAAAGTATGGCACGAGAAGAAGAAGAAGAAGAAAGAAGCAGAGTCAGCAAGCATTTCGCTGTTCCACTTCCCTTGGTAACGTTTTTCAAAAGTGGCAATGTCTTGATGGAAATCCAAGTGGGAATCTAAGAAGTGTACAATTTCTTAGTAGTTTTCAGATTTTGTATTTCTCAAAAAGTTTTGTTTTACCGCTTGAAAAGCATTCCAAGCAGAACGTTCTAAGTCGCTTAGAGTATTTTCAAATTCTGTAACTCTCATTAATAGATTAATTTGGGGTCCTACAAAAATACCATCAAATCTTTGTTTGAGATATTAATATCCATGTCTTTCTTTTTTGTTCATAGATTTGATAAAGTTTTTCATCAAAACCAATTTTATACGCAACGGAGGTAAGTTTTGTCACGCTCAACTAGTGCCGGATGGATTATATTCTTTTGCCCAGGAATATGCTGCTCTCTTGGTGGCCATTGCTTAACAATATAATAGGAATTTTTTGCTCGGCTGTCCCACTCATAAGTGAAACAACCATGCTTCGTGTATCCAAGTTGTAAACCAAGCAAAATTGCCAAAATTTTAAATCAGTACTGATGTACTTTTTATACTTTCTGTAATTAATTTTGCCAAGAAGGCATACCATATTTCCATAGGATTTCTTTATCTAAACAGCATATCCAACAGGAACTAAAAGGTAAATATTTCCATTGTGTAGAGGAACAGCTTTTAAGCTCAGTATCGAAGCATCGATAAATAGGCGCCATTCTTCTGCACTGTGTTCATAGCTTAATGCAAGCATTAAGTTGTCAATATTATAGCAAAAAGAAAAACTCTCTTCAGTTGAGAAATACTGCGACAATTCTTTCTGACGATTGCAATATACTGAAATACGCGTATCTGAAGCTAACAGCTTCTATCCTTGTAATCTTGATCCTAGTATCTCCCCTTCAGTTTTAGATAAATTCAAATCTCGAACCAGGTCATTTAGTTCTAATTGAGTTATTAAATAAGGTTTGTCTTCTTGAGATGGTTAAAGTCCTCATTATGGTTTTACACCTTGTTAGTTGCTTCTTCTGTTTCTGTATCAATTTGTTAATTTTTCAAAACGTTTGAACATGTCGGCACCGGAAAGGCTGTCGAATGAGATACTGGACGAGTAGCAGAAGGTAAACTAGGAAAAGCAATTTTTTTCTAATTTTTGCCAGAAAATCCGAGGATTTTGGCGCAGCAAAAATAACAGTTCGTTGTATAGTCCGTTTGCTCATGCCAAATCATAGAAACCGCAAACGGTTTTAGGAGTTCAAGATTTGTCTGGATTTTTAGTTTTAACACCAAAGTAGTAGCAGTAGTACGCTTTCTCTATTGTGGATGTATTATTTTGCTTAAGCTGCTGAATAGTTAATTCTCTGCAAACATAACCAAAACTGTTCGGATCATTTATACATTTACGAAACATTGTCAATATAAAACGCAGCCGATTATCACAAACTGACTCAATTCAATTGTAATACTCCCAATAATTCTTCTGTACGTTCTTATATACCCGCATAATCGCATATCTACGAATTTCCGAAATATGATTGGTTTAAAAGCAAAGAGAAGCGTGACTTACAGTTGTGACGCAGAAAACATGCCAAAACTTGTTTAGACTTGTTGAAGCAAGTCGAGCAATACAATATTTTTTTCAGTATTTAACATTATTGCGGTAAAACAGAAAATGTCAAATCCAGTAATAAATTAATATATTTTAGGAAAAATGTTTTCAGAATTAGCATGAAAAAGTACATACGGTACACGTACTAAAGTGTAAAAATAACCTTTGTTGACCAGTGTTATCAAATGCAAAAAACAAAAATTTTCTTGACATGTTGCTATGGTTATACAGATCCAATGTGAGGCAGCCATTACAGCCATTGCCTCTTTAGTTTTACATGGCGGCACCTAGCGCAAGCTTTATCCGCCACGTCCCTCGTCGGGCCGCTCAATCAGCGCGTCTGCTCAAGTTAACAACGCTTCAACGAGAACAAGCTACCAGGCTTGACATCAAAATGCGAGCCTTAAGTCCCCACTGGTCGGGGCAGATTAGTTGAATCTTGACTGATTTTGCAGGTCAGTGCCCGAGCTGAAAACGCAGCTTACCCGTCGAACCGCACCAGGATAAGTCTGCATAAGCTTACCACTGCCACGACAAGTGCTACTTCGTGATCAAGACGGAGGCTGCTATTCCTCCGCGAGTTTGGACTTGGCCCCCGTGGTACCAGTCAAAGCTACTGGTTGGGCTTTTCGGGGCAAGCACGTGCCGAAAGCAGTACTACTCCTACCTGTTTAGGCTACTCGCAATCCTGGTCGACTACGCACCGCCCAGATTAGCCGGCGGCCGCTCCGATATGACTGGTACCTTAACAGCGTCGGGTGTACATAAGCACGAACCCTCTGTGTCGACATTTTGATAGTGGGCGTGAGCAGGCAAAGTGCACTTAATCCCTATGCCCTAAGTGTCTATTGCCAGCAACCGAACCACTCCTTTCTGGAGCTTACTTTTACCTGCTTAAATCAGTAGGCCTCCAACCACCTACTAAATCGCTTAGGCAACGTTATATTCCCCAAGGATCACCTCGACGTAGTGACTGGGACGCAAACAAATTTATAGCAACGGCCAGGGAGCGGGGATCCTGTTACAAAGGACGCGCTGCTTCTAAGGTATTTGATACCCATACTAAGGGCTAGCAACACCTCCTTTCGTGAAATTTCCCACCCAGTTCTCCATGGTTCCAATTAGGGTAAACCTCTTCAAGGAGAGAAAGAAAAGAAATCACCAAAGTGACCGTTAGACCGCTGACCCCGCAGATATGGTTATACAGCAGCGATAACATCGACATTAACTAAAAAGTATTATTGCGGCCAGTCATGGCCATTGGTGAAGAGCCTTAAATTAAACGACTGCCATTGGCTGTTACAATGCTAGTGGAATATTTACAAAAACATTTATTAAGACGAATAACCTCAACATGTGTAAGTTCTTGAGCGGCGCGTGAGCGGTTGTTTCGTAAACACGTTTTCATTTATAAGTGGTTTTACGTTTCAGTTTTTTTGCGTCTATTTCATTATACATAATTTCTATTCCGTAGATTTCATGTTTCGGATTCTTGCTTGTAGTTTTTATATTTTTTTTTGTTTGGTTATATTTTCTCGAAAACATAGCTCAATATTTGGTAATATTTTGATATCCGTTATTTAATTTTCGCAGATTCTTTTGCCACGGTGCGGTGTTATGAATGAGATTGCTCGCTTTATTCAACTTCCTGAAAAATTTTGCCTTAGCTTTGTGTTTTTTGAAGAAGATTTACAGGATGTTTTTGAGTCTTTATTGTGCTGGCTTTGCTTGACGAATTTGTAAACGCTTCGACGTATCTCCTGGCATAGTTTCAAGCCTTTTGCTCGATTTTCGAGTAAATCGTCAATTATTTTCCGGCAATTATGTTTTTAGGGCAAGCAACATCTTTAACTTTTACGTTGCTTTATGTGGTTTACAATTCGAATTAAAATGACGTAACCTCATATGTGTGACGTTACTCTCCGAAGTTAATTAAAGCTTTTCGCACATGTAAACGGTCGTCGTGGCATAATTAGTACCAATTAACCAATATAATATACCAATTAACTGTGTGGAGCTTTTCTCCTGCTTTGTTTTGCAAATCTTTTTCCACTGTGTTATAGGATCTGACATACTCATTACGGTACGGAACCAGCTAAGTGCTTAGATAATAAAATTTCTGACCGTAAACTTCAGTCAGTTAATTTTCGAAGTTTACTAGCTGTTTGTTGAGGTGTTCAGTAACGTAGTATTTCTGTAAGAAAACCGTTTCGCGGTAGTATCTATTCGCATTATCCTAAATCAAGAGCGTGCTTACACCTTACTTCAACTGCGACTTTATATTTTTACTATTTGATTTTTGCAATTATTGTAATATTAATTTTAGGTCATTTGGAGCTCCCCTTCTGAAACCTACAAGTATTTTATTCTGTGATATTGTTCTGACCTATTTATGATTTAAACAATTGTTGTTGTGCGTGCACCCTCTTCGGTTATTATTATTCCGTATTTACTAATTATTTAATAATTACTATATTTTATTTGAAGAGTTACTTTAAACTAATGTGTTTGCAAATTAAATTGTTGTCTACCTATATTACTGTCTTATTGCTGCTCATCAGCCTAATCATTTTCGCTTTTATGAAAAAACAATTTCACTGTTGTAACGTTTATTGGTTTTGCTTTGTGACACTGCCAACGCTGGTGTCGTAAACCAATTGGCGCTCTCTTATTTCCACTAAATTTCGAAAACCAATAGCTAGTCGTGGCGGCCAGGATTGCTCTCTGGCATTTCTTGCATGGGTTTAAAATTTAAAGAAATTATCTTCAGAAGTTGGGTATCAAGAAACAATTGGCGCCCAACGCACAGCGCTAATTACCTTTTGTTGCCACCAAATTTTTAACATCCGTCTTCATTATAGCTAGACATGGCTATGAGGATTCTTATTTGCCAAACTTGGCTAGAGTTTCAAAGCAATTGTTTTTAGAAGTTATGTAACAAGAAATAATTGGGGCCTAACGTGGGACTCTAATTATCTCTTGTTTCTACCAAACTTCTTTATTGTAGCTAGACGTGGCTGCCAGGATTGTTTTATGCTAGCTTTTGCTAGGGTTTACGATTTAAAGACACTATCTTCAAAAGTTGGGTAACAAGGAATAATTGACGCCAAACGCGAGGCGCTAATTATTTCTTGTTACTTCCAAATTTTTAAAACCCCGTCTTTACTATAGCTAGACATGGCGGTCAGGATTGTTCTCTGCCATTTTCTGCATACGTTTAAGATTCAAAGAAATTGTCTTTAGAAGTTGGGTAACAAGAAATAATTATCTCCCTACGCGGGGCGCTAATTATATCTTGCTGCCACCAAATTTTTAACACCTTGTTTTTACTATAGCTTGACCAGGATTGTTATTTGCCAAGTTTTGCTAAAGTTTCAAAGAAATTATCTTCAAAAGTTAGGTAACAAAAAATAATCGGCGCCTAACGTAGGACGCTAATCATCTCTTGTTTCTACCAAATTTTCGACACTCCGTTTTTACTGTAGATAGACCTGGCAGCCAGAATTGTTCTCCGCCAGCTCTTACTAGGGTTTCGATTCACCGAAATTATCTTCAAAAGTTGGGTAACAAGGAATAATTGGCGCCCAACGTAAAGCGCTAATTATTTCTTTTTGCTATCAATTTTTTAACACTCAGTTTTTACCATAGCTAGACGTGGCGGCCAGGATTGTTCTCTGCCATTCTTTGCATAGGTTTAAGATTCAAAGAAATTATCTTCAAAAGTAACAAGAAACAATTAGCGTTCAACGTAGACGCTTATTATCTCTTGTTGCCTCTAAATTTTTAGCACCCCGTCTTTACTATAGCTACTAGAATTGTTATTTGCCAAACTTTGCTAGGGTTTTAAAGAAATTATCTTTTTAAGTTAGGTAAAAAATAATTGGCGCTTAACGTGGGACGCTAATTATCTCTTGTTTATACCAAATTTTTAACACCTCGTTTTTATTGTTGCCAGACGTGGGGGCCAGGATTGTTTTCTGCCAGCTTTTGCATGGGTTTACGATTCATAGATATTATCGTCAAAAGCTGGGTAACAAAGAATAACTGGCGCCCACCGCGAGGATCTTATTATCTCTTGTTGCCAGCAAATTTTAAACACCTCGTTTTTGCTGTAGTTAAACGTGGCAATCAAGAATGTGCTTTGCCAGCCTGTATTAGGGTTTATAATTCAAAAAAATTATCTTTAAATTCAAAAGTTGGGTAATTAGAAATACTTGGCGTCTAACGTGAAGCGCTAATTATCTCTTATTACTATCAAATTTTACTTCGTTCTAGGTAGGCGCGACAAGATTGTTTTCTGTCAGCCCTTGCTGGGGTTTACGATTTAAAGAAATTATTTTTAAAAGTTGGGTTACAAGTAATAATTGGCGCCCAACATAAGGCGTTAATAATTTCTTGTTTTTACCAAATTGTAAACACCCCGTTCTTACTGTAGCTCAACGTAGCTACTAGGATTGTTCGTTTCCAGCCTTTGCTAGGGTTTATGGTTCAAGAAAATTATCTTTAAATTTAAAAATTTTGAAACTGCAAATATTTAGTGCCCAACGTGAGTCGCTAACGATCTATTGCTACAAATGTTATTTCACTGTAGGTAAACGTGACAAGATTGTTCTTTGTCAGTCTTTGCTTGGGATTATGATTCAAAGAAATCTTCTTTAAATTCAAAATTTACGTAACAATGGGTAGCAGTTAGCTATTAACTCTAGTTGGGAAAAGTACGTTTTAATTACACTATAATTTGCTTTAAATATTCTGTATTTAAGTTTTAAGAATGTGTTCAAATAAAATCTACAAAACGTACATGATTTCAATATTTATACAAAAGAACAAGGGCGTATACCCAAAAATTTAGTTAATTCTTGTGCAGATGGCGGTGAATTAGTTTTTTTAGTTTGAGGAAAAAATTAATAAAAATTGCACCAATTTAGGCATAAAACGCGGATTAGGCAAAATATTTAAGGAACATTTAGAATAAGCATTTCAGGCGAAAACATTTAAGGGATCAGATTAAAGAACATTTTTCAAACCAAAGAATAATAATATTCACGCTTAGGGGGCCTGTTAAGTAGGTATTTCCGTAGGTCTGCGTTCAGTACATGTCTTACATCTCAACACAGCTTATTAACAATAGTTTTTTAAAAGATGTTACAAAAAAAGTATGGGGCGTAGCTCGTCGTTGCAGTTTGTCGCAACATACTTTCTTTAACTTTAGTTTGTATACATCAGCGATGTCTAATTGCCTAAGTGTTTTAGTCATACAAAAAACATAACCTTCAAAACGGAGATTCAATAAACACGGCTTCTTAAAACGAGCGCTACTTGAACAGTTTTTCTAAACGAGCCACTCTATTTCAGTCATCTTCGATTTTTGATTTATCTATTCGTATGTAAACTTTAGTTACATAAGTTTGAATGATAAATACATTTCTTACTCTAACGTTTCTTGTTTTTATTTAGTACATTTCCTTCAGGAAAACTCTTCAATTTGTTATTTTAACTAACTTGAAACTTGGAATTTTAAGATATTTGAAACCTGTTAAAAACGGACGAGTATTGCTGTAAATAAGTAAACAAGTTCCGTGCTGTTCGCGAACTAGTGCGAAGAGCAATTCTATTAAACTTTTTGTAACATTTGGAAAAGTTCCGAAAATAACCGGATATTTGCTTGAATCTTTTAGCAGCATACGAGTTTCATCATTTCGGTTTCATCATCTTTATCTTTTTGGTTGGTGTGTTTTATTTAGCTCACTGAATAATGCAAGATTCTGTTAGACTCACCGCAAAATGAAATTATTGTTTGAACGCGTTGGTAATGTGCTGTATTAGATCGAGGTTTATTATAGAAAAAGCGGCTGATATCGTATATTTTTGTAATTTGAAGCACCTATAGAGATGTTAGATGTTGTTGATAACAAAATATACGTTTTTAATTTTTACATTTTATTATAAAATTAAAAAAGACGTGACAGGATCGTTCTTTGCCAGTCCCTCTTAAGGTTTACGTTTCAAAAATATTATATTTAAAATTTGGGTAAAAAGAAGGAATAGGCGTCCAACGAGGGGCTCTAATTATCTTCTGTTGCCACCAAATTCAAAACACCTCGTCTTTACTGTAGCTAGACGTGACAACCAGGATTTCCCTCCGGCAGTCCTTACTAGAGTATATAATTAAAAGACATTAACTTAAAATGCAAAACTTGGGTAATTAGAAATACTTGGCGCTCAACGTGGGGCGCTAATTATTTCTTGTTACCACCAAATTTCACTTTACTGTAGCTAGGCGTGACAAAATTGTTTTCTGTCAGCCTTTGCTAGGGTTTACGATTTAAAGAAATTATCTTCAAAAGTTGGGTATCAAGAAATAATTGGCGCCCAACGTAGAGCGCTAATTATATTTGTGTTGACCAAATTTAGAACACCTTGTTTTTACTGTAGCTGGACGTGACCACTAAGATTGTTCTTTGCCAGCCATTGCTGGAGTTTATGATTCAAGAAAATTATCTTTTAATTCAAAAGTTTTAAAACTAGAAATACTTGGTGCCCAACGTAGAGCGCTTATAATTTTTGCTATCAACGAATATTACTTTACTGTAGCTAAACGTGACAAGATTGATCTCTGCCAGCCCTTACTAAGGTTTACAATTTAAAGACATTATCGACAAAAGTAGGGTAACAAAAAACGGTCGGCACCAACGTGAGGCGCTGATTTTATCTTGTTGACACAATAATTTTTGAATAATCGGTCTTTACCGTAGCTAGACGTGGCGGCCGGGATTGTTCTCTACTAACTCTTGCTAGGGTTAACAATTTAAAGACCTTTTACGTTTTATTATAAAATTTAAAAATTTAGACTAATACAGAATTGATAAGATAAATAGGCGCATTAAGAAATAGAAAACGTAAGAATAGAGATTAATAGAAAGGCAAATGGCGAAGAGAGAAACGTTGGGTGAAGGAAGGAAGTAGAGATGCAACAAAGAAAAAAAAAAGAAGGGAGAGTAAGAAAGAGAAAGAAATAAGAGTTGGTAAACGATCAAAAACGGTATAAGGTCAACACATGCTAAAGAGCACAAAAATAAAGAGCAAGAAAGAAAAAATAGAAGAAAAAGTGAAAAGGAGTCAAAAGTAGAGGGAATGAGACAAGTCAATTGCTACGTTAGATAAATAGAGAAGGCTATGCGCAAGAGGAAGGGATAGAGTGAGTAGAGGGCAGAGAAAATAGATGGTGGCAAAAAGCGACAGAAAGTGCTAAGGGGCGAAAGAAAGGGATGAGGAAGGGAGGGAGAAAAAGAGCAAGAGGGAGTAGAGTCGAAAAATTATCAGCAGTAATATCTTTTGTGTCTCAAATATTGCCAACAACTTTTTTAGCTTATACAATAAACAAGCAGTTGAATTTTGCTAAATTACTTAGAATAATTTAGTTCATTCAGAAGCCGATTGATTGAATCTATATAAAGATAATAACGCTATGCTTTTATTTTCTGTGAATCCATATTCAATGTTATTGCTCTTGTTATTGGTTACTGTGTGCCGGTGTCCAACCTTCTCACTTATATCATTGGGATTAGAATTTAGACTGATTATGTCACGGCACCGTGCTTGTGTTTCCGGATTCTGGGTAGCAGTTGCATTATGTTCTTTTGTTATGTTACTTGAATTTTGGCTTACTGGCTATAGTTTGTATCAAGATATTTTCCCGAATGGAATAATTAGTTTATCCTTCTTATAAATTTTGGTCGTGCAGTTTCCTGTTTTATTCGCAGCGTTAGCAATGGTACCTTTAAAATTGTTTGGTTTGCGCTATGTCTCCTCGGTTATTTGACGTTGCAAGTTACTAGATGGTACATTGTGACGCGATGTTGATATGTTTTTATCGAATTAATTCCACTTGTCTTATTTACTTATTTACACTTGGAATCACTGCGTCAAAAGGTTCACAGCAAATTACTAAATTTTCATTCAGGATCGTCATGTTTTTAAAATATTTATAGGGAACCACAGACTACACATTTGAGTCAACTTAATGGTATATTGTTGCCTTTTTTTGCAAGGTTTTGCCGGAGCAGTTAGAGACTCAATCGTACCCAACGCCATTTGCAATTACCATCTTCTATTACTTTTCCTTTTGTATTTTGTGTATGCATAAGTATGTCCTCTTTTGCCATGCTTTTTACTGGTTTGTTTGTTGTCACATATTTTATTATTCCTCGTTTGATTTCTCTTTTCTAACATTTCTAGTGTGTCTGTGCTTAACTTCTTATGTGATTACTTTTTCTCGTTGCCATTCTTTGTTGGTGATTCTGTTATTATTGTAACCTTTCTTACGTAGGTATTATTGTGTGTTTTTTTCGACTTCTTTATCTTGTTTAATCCTTCGAGATAATTCCGATAGTTTTGTATATCTTCTTGTAAGTTTTGGTAGTCTTTCTGATCTTCTAAAATTTCACTAGATTCTTATTTATTGGTATCTTTGCTTTTACTACGCGAAAGTCACTTCCTGGTAAAGCATTTAACAAACGTACATCTTATACGATTTCTTTGTTTGTGAACTAGATACAATGGACACAAATTCTATTAATGTGCTTTGATAAATCATATATGACCTAACAATATAAAATCAACCAACATTACGTATTATTTGCCATTGATTGGTGGTCACTACATTCTACTTTTAAAGAAAAGTAGCTATGAAAACACAAAAACAACATAACAATAAGTATACCTCTAGTTTTCAAGCACGTCATGTGATTCATAAACGGGGTGTGTATAAATTAGTGAAAGAACTACACGTGGCGATGTTGGTTATAAATTCTGAGTCAAAAATCTTAATACCAAAATGTTGGACAATGCTTCCTCTGTCCTCAGGAACCATTTTAAAGGAACGTACATTTGACAACATTGGATCCACACACCACAGGTGTTTTGTTATAATGTACGGTAACTAAGAATGTCCGTTACATCGCAATACTCCGTGAATGTTCGAACAAAGTTAAGGTAATTGTTCGAACTGAAAACCGTCTGTTTGCAAACACAGTTGTAACCTTTGTGGTATAGTTTGCAACACTCGTTCAAGTTTTTGGGGGATTAATTCTATTCCTAACGTCAGAATTTGGTGGAGGCATAGCATAAACTTTTCCTTTAATGAAACCTCAAACAAAAAAGTCTAATGGATTAAAATTTGGGGATCTCGCGGGCCATAAGATAGGGCCGCCGCGACCAATCCCTCTGTTTGGAAAGTGTTCGTCCAACCACTCTCTTACATTACGAGCAGTGAGCAGGAGCTCCATCTGTATAACATTTCGTGTCTTATCTGCGACGGCATCTCGTCAATTACTTGTTCTGAAACATTGAGGTATTCATCGGCATTAAGACGATTCGGCAAATAAATTGGTCCAACAACCATATGGTTTATTATGCCAAGCCAAACATTAATGGAAAATCTTCTCTGGTGACCATATTCTCTATATTCATGTGGGTTTTCGTCAGCCCAATGGTGAATATTATGTGTATTAAACACACCATCTCTAGTAAACAGGCACTCATCGCTCCAAAGAATACGTCTCAAGAAGCCGTCATTACCACGAATTGTATTTAAAATCGTGTTGCAGAAATTCAATCGGGCTATGTTATCATTTTCATAAAGGGGCTGTACTTTGGTGACATGATATGGATGAAGAAGGTTTTGTTTTAGAATCAAATGAACGGTCTTATTGCTGGGAATATTTAATGTTGCAGCTAACTGCCGGGTGCTGACGGAGGGATCTTCTTGTACTGCATCCAAAATTTGCCCTTCCAGTTGTACCGTGCGCCTTTGCCTTGGTCGACTAGCGTTTACATTCCTTGGCACAAATGAACCAATTTCAGGAAGACATTGGTCCAGCCTTCAAAAGCATTTGCTGTAGGATGCCTCCGGTTTGGATAACGTGCACGATATTGTTTTACAATACTGCCATATGTATCTTTTACAATAATAAGTTAACGAAGAAATGTTTAAAACACGCTTTTAGGGCTGAAAAACATCTATGAAAAAATATTTATTACAATGCTTATTTCTTCTAATTTGCAGCTCTTTCTGTCAACAGATAATGAATTAAAACACTTATTAAAAGACTTCATTTTCAAACTTTGAAGATCCCGTGCATACCCAGGAAGCATGGTACAATAGTTTGGTATTAAGATTTTCGACTCAGAATTTTATGACCAACATCGCCACGTGTAGTTCTTTCGCCAATTTATACACACCCTGTATATGACAGTTGTTTGACAGTCTCGGTATTAAGCGGGAATCTTAAAAGTATGTCCATGACTACTACTAGAACAATCAATGCTAATAGAAATATATAGTAACCTACTGAATGTTTTAAAAAGCTGCTGGGACATATATCACCCATTAGTAGCGAAAGGGTTGATCAATACAGTTATAGCAAAACCGCACAATGTGCGTTTGTGGGGACGACCATATAACTCCACTTTTCGTGTAATTATGTTTTAAGTTCCGCAATAACTCAAATTATCAACGATGTGATATTTTAATATGTATACTGTAATATTTATTAGGCAACATAAAATTTCAAACAAAACAATTGATTTTTTAACTTTCTTGACATATTTGCTTCAGATTATTATAAAAAACTGTTGCATTATGTATAGGCTGGTATGGGTTCGCTTTTTTGGTTTTTTCTATTGCTTAGTTTTGAAACATTTTGTTAATTAATTTATTAAAAATTTAATTTGAATTTGAAAAGTGGGAAAGAGGGCTTTATTGATCCTGTATTAATTTCTGTCGTTATGGAAACAAATAGTAGATAGCAAATTGAGTTGCCTACATTTAGGCGCTTCTTTAAGAATCTTTGAAATTGTTTGCTTTGTTGTGTTTTGCAAGCCCTAGAAGTTTGTCCCTACAATTCATTAACACCCTGTAGAAATCAAACATACACTAAGTAAACACGCAAACTGTTAGCCATTGCCTTTTTAGCAGACTGCTGAACTTTGAATTTTTTAATTAATTCTCATCCGTTTTCGTTGTTGATGGTTTTCGTCGCACACCTTCGGGATCATGGTTGTGTTGTGCGGCCACTTTTGATAGAACCGTAAGTCTTCAGTATTTTTTTATGAATTTTGGTAGGTTTTTCATTATTTGCATGCAAAAATCAAACGACCGCTTGCAATTCAAACTTGGAGTATGTTTCGACCGGAACTGACATTTTGCGGCTGTCACTGAGCACGTTGTACTTAACCTAAGGCAATGACAACAGCCACCTATGTATGTAGTACATATGTGCATCTAAAATGCCTGCAAGTTTCAACCTGATCGGATCAACGTATGCGGTGTGTCGAGCAAACGTACCTACGTAGTAACCGGACATCCCTCGTAAAATGATAAATGACAATTTCATTACATTTTACATTAAAACTTTGCGTTAAAGTTTGCTTTTACTTGTTTTTAAACTACCTACTTTTGAATTTTTATTCATTCTCTCATCTCCGGTTGAATTTATATATCCACCAGAAAAGCTTCAAGCTCAAACATCTTCCTCCAATAACTTCACAAAGCATATAAAGAGGTAAAAAAGAAGTGTCATTTTCACACGGTCACGTGGAGTCACGCGACAGCCATCTTACATTATTAACTTACCCTACGTTAATGTCACAGTCAGGTGGAACCAGAACGTTCTTTAGTTACAACCCTTTTCTGCTTTTCAAACGTGTAATTGGCTTAGCTGACAATACGATACCTTCCTCAAGGTAACTATTTAAACTGTAACAGTTTCAGGCAAATACTCGGCACTGGTTGGTAATTTTTACTTTCCCATACCCTTCGGTATAGCGAAGTATTGATGAAAATTTGCAAAATCTAAAATTTGACGGTAATACACGCTCAAGGAACCCAAAAACGTGGTTTTTAAAAAATGTCTGTCTGTGGGTGAGTGGGTGTGCGTGTAACGGTGGGTGACGCATTTACAGGCAAAAGTACTAAACCGATTTTGATGAAATTTTAAAACAAGAAGTATATCAAAAATTGTAGTTCTAGTTAAGCTTTTCAAAAAAATTCGAAATTGGAAAACGGAAGTTAGATGTTTTTTTGGTAACGTTCTTTTCCCAAAACTAAATTTTGGAAGTTCTAACACAGAATCTGAGAGAAAAACTTAAGACAAATTCTACGCTACGACTTTTTGAAAATCTCGACTTTAACGCCCATTTACTCAAAAAGTAGTTGTCTGATCGGGATCAAGTTACAACTTGTTTGAGCGCCCTCTATGGGTGATATAAGATGAAGTTAAATAAATTTCGAAAATCCGAAAACGATCGCAATGGCGCTGCTTCAAAGTTCTGAAAATATTCAAAAAAATATTTTTTAAAAACAACCTACGTTATATTTTTAAAAGTTTCTGAGCCGATAGAGCGTGAAATGAACAAAAAATCTGTTTTTTACTAATCTCCCAAATTTTACTCTGACGCCCCTCCAGATGTTTTTGAAAAATTTGAAATTGATTAGTTATTTATTCAAAAACGCAAACGCCGATCATTATAAACTTTTATTAGTTAGATAGATTATTTAATGTACTTTATTAGAATCAGAAAGAATTTTCAATTTCTTTGAAAATTAAGAAAAGAACGGACTTTTAATAACAACGCGTTTGCAGGTAGTTACGTGATTGTAACTACGCTTATCAATTATCTCTAGTTGAAAAATAATTTTTTTATTTTTTGCATATTTTTGATAACTGTTTAAATAAACCATTTATATCGATTTTAGTCCGAAATCCGAAGCGCATCTAATCAGCTGTAGGGCGGGCGGTTCTGTTCTTACTATTCTTATACGGTATACATTATAGGGTTGCCTATATAAAACAGTTTTTTTTTAGAAATTTAACATACAGTGAAACGAGAGAAAAGCTTCAGGCTAGTTGAAAACGTTTTTACCGAGTTCTCTAGCTTCAAAATGGCGGGCGGTCCAACTTTATAAAAACCTCAAATTTAACGCCACTTACTCAAAAAGTTGTCGTTTGACCGGCATTAGCTACAACTTCTTTGAGACCCCTTTGTAGGCGGTATACGATGAAACAAAATAATTTAAATTTAAAATTTAAAAAAATTTCAAAAAAATATTAATCAAAAACTGCCTACACCATTTTTTTTAATTTTGAAGGTTGCTAGAACGGAAGATTGGATTTATTACATTTTCTTCTGAACGCTATAATATTACTGTGGCGCTTCCTACGAATTATTGAAAATTTAAAATGGGTACCCCTTTTTTTATTAAATAGGGTCGATCAAACATTTTGTGGTAAAATGAATTGCTCATCATGACTAGTAGCTAACAGCCGTAATAAAAGTTGCAGTACGGATGAAATGGAGGGTTGCCTATAAAGCTTTTGTAGTCAATACCTTCTCGACACCTTCGGGTATAAGAGGTGAAAGATTAAACAAAAAACCTTTTTTAAACAAATATTTGCCAGGAAGAAGCTTGTTGCTTGGCGTTTAGAAAACCTCAATTCGTTTAAACTACGATTATAAAATAAAACTTTGTTGTAAGGTCTTGTACTTCTCAGCTAGTTTGAAAATATGTCTGTGGAAAATTTAATATAGAAAAACGCTTTGATCTTTGAGAACCTGCTTTTTGCCAGTTACGCTTCTGGAAGATCATGCAGAGAGCTTTTGTCAATAAGTTTAACTGTATTTGTGTTAGTTCGCTTACTATGAGTGCTACTTATTTTAATGAGTGAAGCTTTTTTATTCATTTTTGACTAAAAGTTTACGCTGTGCATTTTTATATTAATTCTAATACCGTAATTACGTTTTGCAAACAAAGCTAAATTAAATAATTTTATTGTAGCTAAATAGGAAATGGTTGTTGAATAATCCGTTTGTTAATAAAATAATTAAATTTCTAAATTTGATACAAAAAGCTTTTGTGTGTATGGTTTTATGTCAGAACTATAAATTCAAATTGACGATTATTCCGGGAAATAATTTTGTTGCATTATTAATTAGAATACTCTTGAAATGCTCGGCTGCGTTAGGTTTTCAGTTGTTGCATCACTCGTGTAACCTCTACAGGTACAGCTATAGAAACCAACAGTTTTGTCACGTTTAGGAGAAGAAAAACATTTTTTTTGAATTTTTGAAAAAAACACTAACAAGTGGTGTAAATTCTGAACACACCATAATGTCAAAGTTCTGAAGCAAATATGCCAAAAACGTAATAAACTTCAAGTTAGAAATTAAAATTTCATACATTTCCCAATAAATATTACATTTTACGTGTTAAAACATTACAATAACTTATATTTACATAATTTGTTGATAAAAATGATCTGAATATTAAAAATTAGAGTTATCTGTTCATCTCCGCAAACTAGTGCTGTTATATGCGTTACAATTGGACATCCAAATTTCGGATTTTAAATTATCCGTTGTCTGGATAATTGTTAGTTTTTTACTATTCCGCTTTAACTCATGAGAATTTGTTATCAACTATATTACCTATGCGATGTCTAATTTATTTGAAAATTTATCTCGAGGATTTACCTGATAAAATTATGTTTAAATAAATCCGCAAATTTACAATCCGGGTTTGTCTGGCATTTTCACCAAAGTTCCCAAAACACGGACCATTTAGTAGTTGCAAAAATGCCGATATTATTATGAGGTAAACATACAGTAGCAGGTAGTCTCTGCGTTTTATCATGCCACTTAGTAACGCAGATGGTTTCGCTTAATTTTCCTCCAAAAATAGGAATCTTTAAAACCAAATTTCTAAAATTCTAATTTTAAAAACCTAATCCACAGAACTAAAATTTTGCCTACCTTAAAAATATGAAATAAAATAGTTTTTGGTTAATATAACATTCAGATCAAAATTAAAATTTGACATCGGGATTATAATAAAAATCAAAAATGTGAATTCGCATAGATTATCTCGAATCGAAATTAAAAAAATATCTGAAATCCGAAGCGATATAAAGAATCCAAAATCTCGAACGGTACGTGATATCTGCTTTAAAAAAAATCCAGATTTTCGCAAGTTTAACTCTGGTTACCAGTCTTACCAGAAACATACATGGTGCGGTTTTGTTATAATGTAACTGTGTCAGTTAAAAAAAACACGCTATATAATACATGATGCCATTTTAGGAAGTTTAAAGTAACTGGGTACTTTTCAGAATGCTGATAATTCGAATATAATCTCAGAAGCTGCAATAAGTTGTCACAGAACACTAAAAAAGACACAGTCTTTTAAACTATATTCTTTAATCATGCATTTAAAATTACAGTTGCACTTACAGCTGCAGTTACAGTTACAGTAAGAGTTACAGTTACACTTACAGTTGTAGTCACAGTCACAGCCACAGTCGCAGTAACGGTCGCGGTCGCGCTCAGGGCCACAATCACAGATAAAATGACAGTCACGGTCATGGTCACGGTCGCAGTCGTGGTCGCGATCGCGGTGGCGGTCACGGTCACGGTCACGGTCACGGTCACGGTCACGGTCACTGTCACTGTCACTGTCACTGTCACTGTCACTGTCACTGTCACTGTCACTGTCACTGTCACTGTCATTGTCGCTGGCACTGTCACTGTCGCTGGCACTGTCACTGTCACGGTCACGGTTACAATCACGGTCTTGGTCTAGGTCACGGTCACGGTCACTGTCACTGTCACAGTCACTGTCACGGTCACGGTCACGGTCACGGTCACTGTCACGGTCACGATCACGGTCACGGTCAGGGTCACGGTCAGGGTGACGGTCACGGTCACGGTCACGGGCACGGTCACGGTCACGGTCACGATCACGGTGACGGTCACGGTCACGTACATGGTCACTGTCACTGTCACAAACAGGGCAGTTACAGTTACACTTACAGTTACAGTTACATTTACAGTTACACTTACAGTTGAAGTCACAGTTACAGCCACAGTCACAGTAACGGTTGCGGTTACATCGCGGTCGCGCTCAGGGCCACAGCCACAGTCACGATCACGGTCACTGTCACTGTCGCTGGCACTGTCACGGTCACGGTTACAATCACGGTCTCGGTCTAGGTCACGGCCACGGTCACTGTCACTGTCACAGTCACTGTCACGGTCACTGTCACGGTCATGATCACGGTCACGGTCACAATCTCGGTCTCGGTCACGGTCACGGTCACGGTCACGGTCACGGTCACGGTCAAATTCACGGTGACGGTCACGGTCACGTACATGGTCACTGTCACTGTCACAGACACGGCAGTTACAGTTACACTTACACTTACAGTTACATTTACAGTTACACTTACAGTTGAAGTCACAGTCACAGCCACAGTATCAGTAACGGTCGCCGTTACATCGCGGTTGCGCTCAGGGCGACAGCCACAGTCACAGTCATGATCACGATCACGGTCACGGTCACGGTCACGGTCACGGTCACGGTTAGGTTACGGTCTCGGTCACGGTCATGGTCACGGTCACGGTCACGGTCACGGTCACGGTCACGGTCCCGGTCAAGGTCGCGGTCACGGTCACGGTCATGGTCACGGTCACGGTCACTGTACGGCCACAGTCACGTAAATGGTCATTGTCACGTCATGAACTGATGGATGTAAAACAGAACACCACTTTTATTTACTTTGGCTTTAGCGTAGGCAGCAAGTCATTTTATACAAAAACAAATAAATGACACAGTTACTAACACACTGATTAGATTGTTATGTCAGTTGTAAACATAAAAACTGCGAGTAAAATTTTCAGTAAGTTGTGTATGTTAGGAAATTTGTCATTTATGTCACAACAAACAAAGTTTCCTGAAATTTTTGCGTACCTAATGTATCTAAAGGTAAAAGTAAATAAAAGTAGTGTTTTAATTTACTTCCACCAGTTCATGGCCTACTAGAATAATTTCAAAATAAATGAAATGACGTGGTCTTTCCATGGCACTCTTATAAAATTTTTATTTTCTGTAATAAAATGTATGAAAAAATAATGATGAGAAAAATCCACAACCTTCAAATAAAAATTTCGTTAAAATTCTCTGAAGAAACAATTCCACCTAAGTGCTAAATTGTTTCAATAAATATGAGATCTGAATTGGAAAGCGGCAATCAATCAGACTGTCTGTTCAGGAGAAAAGAAATGACAAAATTTAGTAGAAGAAATTGCTCGTTTCCGTCCGCGTGCCGAATCTGAATTTCGCGGATCCCAAATGCACTCATAATGAAATTCGCTCTTTTTTAAAAACTTTTAAAGCACGAAAGCCGTGGAAGTGAATATTACATCATGCGTAAGAGGAGGACCTTTTCCCGGACCGAACATAATGTGGGGGCTTTGAATTCTTTCTCTTCTAATTTTCGTTGCTGAATTTTAAGGGGATTGTGTTTTAATTGTAATACCTTTGTCGCGAAATTGTCTTCCCCTCCTCCACTGAAGCTTCAATTTAAAATTTTACTTGCAAATTTATAAATTTTAAGCTAAATTAGGTTTGATGTAAAAACAATTTTAAAAGATCTATTTCGTTGAGTTGTTGATTCGAAATTGTTATTTACCGAACTCACAGTGGCGTACGCAATTATTCACCCCTTCATTTCAATTTGGTAGTTAATTTACGTTAATTTATAAATTTTTTATCATTCCAACATTAATCAAGCTTCTAAATAAATATTTTTTTTCGAATATTTAACCTTAGCATTCAACTAGTGTGGTTTAAGTAAAAATTCATGCCGTTGGAGTTGCAAAAATTCCAAAATAAAAAATATTCATTTTTTTAAAAGATTTTCTTATTAAAACCACAAAAAACTTTTCGAAAACAGTGAAAATATAGAAAATATGAAACATTTTCAAAACATTTTAACATTTATTGAACTTAAAAATTTTTAATCTAAAACATTTGAAAATTTAAAAACAAAGGAATCTAACCCCGAGATCCCGAAATCCCAAAATCCCGAAATACGGAAAAAATCTTTCAAAATCTTTCAACTCGGGATCTCCGCAGGACCACGAAATTATAATTTGTGAAATCTAAGACTTACTTTTCACATAAATTTGATAATTTTCTTATTGCTTACTTATTTAGGCTAAAAATAAATTTATTGTTTGGAACCCCCCTCTCTCCGCCGCCTCGGCGCGCACAAGCAATGTGTATCTAAAAATATGTTTGTGTTTTTTAAATAACAAACGAAGCTCTTCCGTTTAAATGTAAATTTTTTCAATGAAAAGTTTACAAGAAAAATTTGAAAAGAACAGATCCCGGGATTAATACCAAAATCCCGAGATTGGAAAACAGGTCAATCTCGGAATCTCGGGGATCCCGGGATCTGTTTTTTAATCCCAGGATTTCTGAGACCCCATTATTAAAATTTTAATCTCGAAATTTCGAATCTAAATCCCGATAATTTTGAAATTTTTAAAGTATTGAAAAATATTTTAAAACTAAGGGATGTCGAAAATTTAGAAAATACTGAAAATGTTTTAAGAATTAAAATTTTTTAATAAATTTTGTAAATTATGAGATGTTGAAAATTTAGAAAATCTTAAAATGTCAAAGTTACAAAATGTTTGAGATTGAATTTTAGAAATTTAGAAAATTATTAATCAAAAAAACTTAGAAATTTAAAAACTTGATAGTAGAAATTTCAAAAATTTTCAACTTGAAATTTTACAAATTGTAAATCTTTAAAAATTTTAGATTTATGAGATATTTAGAAAGTTTTGAAAATATTTAAAAACATAAAATCTAGAAAACAGAAGCTTTGAAAATTTTAAAAATATGTCAACAATTAAAAAAACAAAGATTAAAATTTTATAATTAAATTTAGAAGTTTAGAAAACTATTTATAATTTTTAACCTGAAACATAAATTGTCAAAATTTTGAAGTTTTAAAATATTTATATTTTTTTAACATTTTGAAACGATGGAAAATATGTCAAAAATTTTAAAAATATTAAAAATGTTAAAAATTTCATTTGAATATGCAATAGTAATTAAGGTCGAAATAAAAATTTAAAAAGTTTTGAAAATTTTATTAAAAATTTTGTTATTTCTCAAAAATTTTTGTTATCTTTTGAAAAATTTTTCTTTTCTGTACATTTTTCAATCTTAATAATTTTAAAAGCTATTGAAAATTATCAATTTTACGAAATTAAAAAAATTTAAATTTATTAAAAACAATGAAAAAGTTGAAAATTTTTAAAAATTTTATAGAGATTTGAAAAATTTAGGAAAATATTTAATAATCTTGAAGCTAAACAATTTGAGTTTGAAAATTTGAACTTAAAATTTTTGTGACAATTTAGAAAATTACGAAATTTGCAAGTTTTGAAATTTTTTTAATATTTCCAAACATTGTAGATATTCAAAGTTTGAGTATTTTCTAATTGCAAAAATATGTACCTAGGAGGTGAGATTGCGGCTGCAGATCGTCTATTTAGCATGCGTAGAATACGAATCTAAACTTCTTTTTATTGGTGTGCCAACTCTCGTCACCAAGTTCTCACTGTTTACTTTTCATCTTGTCTTTGATAATGACATGTAAGCACATTAAAATAAATATAAGGCTAAAATAAATATCTGGTGAAGGTAATAATTATTTTACTTACCTATAATAATTTCACTTTAGTTTGTTTACACTGAATTTTCCTAGATTTTAAAAATTTTAATATATTAGAATGTTAATAGTACAAAACAAACAATGTCATAGTTTACGTTAACATTATTAAACAAGCTTTGATAATTGATGGCTGAAAACTTAAAACATCATGTTTATTTTAATAATCCACGTTTAGGCAAATTTGCGAACAATCAACGTAGACATGAAAAATAAAACAGCTTCCCTCGGGGCACTTGTGAAACTTTTTTTAAATTTAATCTTATTTATTCTTATGAGTTTGTCTTTCATCCACAAAACCTCCAACTTAAAAGCAGACAAAGTTCTTTGAGAAACAAAAGTCCTTTGAGGTTTACGAACTAAATTATCAGGAAATAAATATAAAGAAGGTAAACTTTTTCCGAAACAGAAACCGCGGAAATTGATAGGCCCGGAGCGAATTATTCCCAGACAAATTGTTGAAAGAGAATCTTCCATTGAAGCCGTTGTTAATTATAGCAAATTGGAGCGTTTTGATTGAACGCTCCAAACTTGGCGCTATCAATCAAATAGTTTACATGAGAATTAGGTTAGTTAAGACGTTCTAAATGGCCCATACATACAGAATAACTAAAGCAACAAGTTTACTTGAAAAGTTTCAAATTAGGTTTTTGGTTGGGAACTGCACGGTAGCGAAAAACCTTATAAATGTACACATTGGAGGAGCTTTGCACATTGGGGTAAAACCTTTCAAACATTTTATGCACCAATATTTCAATTCTTTTTTATAAAGAATCAAAATAGACTTTCCGGTACACAAACTACATCTGTTTCAAATTTTTTACAACAATTTAAAGCTCCCTCCGATCGACGTACAAATTCCACTTATTTTATAGGAAGTCTCAAATCAACTTCTAAAGAAAGCCGGGTGCACAAAATCATACCTTTGTCCATTATTGCGCGCCCCTTCTTTCGGTGTAATGTACGAGCGTTCCTTGACGTGCTAACCCAATCTAGGATAATAAAAGCGATAAAGGGCAAGGTTCTTTTTTTAAACGTACCGCGCTTCATTGTTATACTTTTTTGTGTAATAGATGTTGACATGGCGATTAGAAATCGTTTGTAAGGTTTATTGGAATTTATCTTATGAAATTATTGCCAAAAATATTTGTTTTGAAAAATGAATCGTAAAAGTCCAAGGGGATATCGAATTTAAGAGATGGTGAGTTTTCGAATTATAACATTTGAGATTGTGACGCTTTTCGTATGTTGCGGGTTGGCTTATACGTACAACCTCGTTGAAATGCTCGGCCGCCAGATTTTATAATGGAATTTACTCTCCGGACGAAATTCACTGGACGAGGGCTTCTCTCTACTACAATTGCACTTTGTGGTGAAGGTTTTTCCCCACTATAACTTGACTTTTCCCTAGTTTGTTTTCACTTTATCAGAAAGACTCCCTAGTCGGTCTGCACGGTTCTCCCGTACCTGGGTAACTGGGACGGTTTCCAGGGGTGTAAATAGTTTTACTTACCGAAACCATTTGCGCTTATGTAATGTTATTAAGAAAACAACATAGCATTAAATATCTAGCTTAGTGCTCCACCGCTGAGCTATCGAGAACGGCAGGAACATCAGTAGAATGTCGCGTTTTCAAATTTCAAACGATTGGATATTTTAATTTTTAATAAATGGGAGATTATGCGAAACACAAAGAAATTGGCAGCTACAAAAATAGGAGTAAATGAAGACCTCGATAAAAAGACGAGAGAAACGAAGAAACAACTACCCCCATACATGAAGGATGCCAGGAAAAGGGGACTAAAAGCAATAATCAGGAAAGATAAAATACTAATAAATGGAGAAGAGTGGAAGATAGAAGACACAGCAGGAAATGATAAAGAAACAGAGGAAACAGGAAACAGAGGAAGTAAGAACAAACAACGAAGTAGAGGAACAAAAGAAAAAAGGCAGATCCACGATGAGGACGAAGCAAGTCCCTCCCAGGGAGCAATACCAAAAAAGAAAAATTGGGCACAAACAGTACTAGTACCCTTCCACAATGAAAGACCAGGCTCAAAAGAGGAAGAGTTAAATAAAACACTCAGGAACATCACAAAGACAGTTCGGCACCAACAAATTTCAAAAAACTAACAGAAACTGAAAACCGGACTGAATTAAACACGACGAAAAACAATAATATACAATAATATGACGAAAGAAACAACGAAAAAGGCCTAGAAGTATGGGAAATAAACACACTGACAAGAAAAAAGATGGGGACAACACAAGAAATAGATAAAAATACAACAGCAATACGGAGGCTAAGAGAGACGGAACATAAAAACGAAGGAGGGAAAGACCTAAGAGCAGCAACATGGAATATAACCTCAATAACCAACAAAAAACAAGAAATAGTAGAGGACATGAAGACATACGACATACAAATACTAGGACTAAGCGAAGTAAAGAAAATAGGAAAAGGACACAAAATAATAAACAACGAATATAGTCTATATTATTCAGGAATAGAACCAGGAGGGAGCCCAAAGGAAGGAGTGGGCATAATAGTAACAGAAGAGGTTAACAAAAGAATAACTAAATACGACCTAATATCATCATGAATCATAGTCATAACAGCAGACATAGGAGAAGAAATAAGCATAGTCCAAATATACAGCCCAGTAGAAGGAACGGATGAAAACACAATGACAGAATTCTACGCAAAACTACAGAACACATTAGATAAAGTGAGGGAAGAACGCAACAAAATAATCATAATGGGAGACTGGAATGCCAGACATACATAAGGGACTTGGCTGCAGAAGACCATATGGAGAAAGGGAAATAAATAAAAATGGAAATAAAATGCTACAATTCTGTATAGCAACCGAGCTAAAAATTGGAAACTCTTTCTAGAAGCAAAAACAAGAGGACAGACCCACTTTCGTCGCGCAAGAGAGACAAGCAAGTAGTATTATAGACTACATAGTATACACAACAGAAATGGAAGAATACATAAAAGAAATGAAAGTAGAACCAGAAGCAGAAATGGGCACACAGCACAGACTGGTAATAGAAAAACTACGAAACATCAAACCAGCCACAGAAAAGATAAAGCAATATACTCGAATAAATATAAATAAGCCAACAAAAGACAATAACAAAAACAAATATAGTATGTATAATAATATAGTAGAAAAGAAATAGATGGTGGACAAAGGAAGTCAAAGATGCAGTGCAGGACAAAAAACAAGCATGAAAAAAGACATATACACGAAGGATCTAAACGACAAGGAAACCTATGATAATAAAAGAAGGGAAGCAAAAGAAGTAGTGAAAAAAGTCAAACAAAAAACATGGGAGGACTTTGGAAACGAACTAAATGAGGGCTACAGAAATAACAATCGAAAATTGTGGAACACAATTAAACGACTAAGAGGAAAAAGAAAGAAGACAGATTTAGGCGTAAGAGATAACAACAACATAATCAAAACAACCATCCCGGAAAAAATGGAAGTATGGAGAAGACACTACAGCCAAAAATTCGACTTAGACGAACATGATAAAATGCAACCACTGGAAGTAAATACACCCATACAACAAGAGGATGAAATACAGAACAATAATATCGATATAAAAGAAATAGAAGAAACAATAGAAAACATCAAAATAGGTAAAGCAGGTGGAGAAGATGAAGTGGACCCAGAACTGATCAAATACATGGAAAGGAGCGGAATAACATGGCTACACAAAATACTGGTTGAAGCGTGGGAAAGAAACACGATACCTAAGGAACGGAAAACAATCTTATAATGCCTATACACAAAAATGGCGACAAGACCCAATGCGACAACTATACAACTATAGACCAATATGCTTATCACCCGTTACATACAAAATATATACAAAAATAATACAAAATAAACTAAAGGGATACATAGAAAATAAGCTAGAGGATGAGCAAACAGCATTCAGGGAGAAAAGGCAGGCAACAGACAATATATACATAATAAGATAACTGATAGAAGGAAGAATCGAAAGGGGAGAAGAACTTATCTTTGCATTTATCGATCCAAGGGCAGCTTTTGATTCAATACAAAGACAAGTAATAGAAAACTGTTTGGAACTAATAGGCACACCAAAGAAACTAATACAAGTAATAAACTCGGTACAAGAAGATACACGAGCAAAAGTGCAAATAAACGGCAATAGATCAGAACCATTTAATATCAGAAAGGGTATAAAACAAGGTGACAGTTTAAGCTTATACTTGTTTATAATAGTATTGGACAGACTACTGAAAAACACGAGACAAAGAACGGAGAAACTGCAGACTACAATGTGACATAGAAATATACCACTCAGAATGGATAGCCTGTTATACGCAGATGATTTAATGCTTATGGCAGACAAAAATAGTAAAATGCAAAAGTTGATAAATATATGGACTGAAGAAATAGAAAAACTGAAGATGGAAGTTAATGTAGAAAAAAGTAAAATAATGTATATAAATAAGAAAAGAGAACAGGAACACAATAATGTACAAAAATCAACCTGTAGAAAAAGTGACCACAATGGAATACCTAGGAATTATTATAGAAAACGACGGGAAAATAGACCTTGAAATAGCAAACAGAATTAAGAAGGCAAACAACATATATTACACACTAAATAACTCAATTTATGGGACAAAAGAAACAAACGAAAAAACCAAGCTAATTATATATAATACAATAGATCCTATACGGAAGTGAAACCTGAACATTACAACAGACACACAAACCAAAACTGATAGCAGCAGAAATGAAGTACTTTAGAAAGATAGCGGGTAAAACCAAGCTAGATCACATTAGAAAGAGGAAAATCATAGGAAACTAGAACAACAAACGATAACACAAAAAAGTGAGAAGAAGCAATTGGAATGGTATGGACACCTACAGAGATTGGACAGAAACAAACTACCGAAAGAAGTAATGGAAGCTAAACGAACGAGGAAACGAAAAAGAGGAAGACCGAGACTCACCTGGACGAAGTGCATAGAAGACATAGGGAAAGCAAGCGGGAAAACGATAGAAGAAATGAATAAGATGGCAAAGGGCCTCAAAGGATGGAAGAAATGGGTAAAGAACGCGGAACCCACAAATATCCAACACCCGTGAGGGTATAAAGGATACCGGAGAAAGAAGAAAGAATATATGGAGAAATTCTTACCCACCACACATCCATACTTCAGTCATGATATGAATTATAGTAATTTTTTTTTGTGACCGTAATAATATATAAATATTAATATAAACTTCGTGGCCATATCAGTCAAATGAAAAAGTAAATAATAAGTACAAATATCTTCCTCGATCAGGATTTGAACCCAACACCTCCAGGTATCTAGCCTAGTCTCTACCGCTGAGCTACGGATAAAACAGGATTTACTGTAGAAGGGATCATCAACTTTTGTATTAATCAGCTCAGGCCGAATGAGAATCATCATGAGATTTTTAAATCAAGATATTGATTTACGTATGGATAGGTAATAGGCTAATGGGTCTACATGTTGTGCCTAACAGGTTGACGCCTCTTTTTTACTGTAACTTAGCGTTTTACCACATTTGGCAAATTTTACGAAATGAATGTAAAGGTGATTTTTCGGCACCGTAGCAAAGAGGTATGCCTGGCGGCTAAAGGCTCTGAGTCGGAGACGGCGTGGTTCGAAGCTTAGGGTCGGAAGGGGTTCCGTACTAGCAAAAGGGTTGTCGAAATCGAGTTTAGGGTATGTTAAGGGCGCCACCTGCTCTGATGGTTGAGGTAGGGGGAAGGAAGTGAGCGGTTCTTTGTCCCGGGGCTGGAAAGCAGGAAATCCTCCCTGGGCGACTCGTTGAGCTGGTCGTGACTTACCTTAGGCCGTTTTCCACTAGATCAAGCAACACAATATATGCTTACAAAATAGGAATAAGGCTTAATTACGTAGATAATGAATAAGCCACGCTGCAGTAGTTTACAAAGTTATATATATTGAATAATAAGCTTATATGTATAAAAAGGTTGAATAAAATATTAAAACAGCGTATATCAAAAGCAAATTGTAGAACAAGTAATTAAATATATGCACAAGTAATGTGGCAACGTTGCGTAATTTTTCGACGTTCCAAGCTGACAAGCTTTTCCTCAACAAAAACAAGGTATTCACTTATTGGCCTGGACCTCGAGAACAAAAGGAAACGGTAACTCTAAATTAATTTATCAAGCATGCAACAAGTTATAGTACTGAGTCCAAGACGGCTGATGGCTTCTAAACGTGGCACGAAACACAGGCGATATAAAGTACAAAGTTACTTACAGTAATGTCGTTCACCTGGTGGAAATATTGGCCTTTATTTATCGACGTTTAGGCCATGGGGGGATTACGTACTTCCAGGTAGAACTTGTTACAACGGGAATTTTGGATGCAGATAGAACGGGACGACAGACGGTAGCGAAGCGGTAATCAATGGTAGGTAACAGGCGGTAAAAATGTAGCCCGGGAAATCAAGCTTAGAAGTTGTGGTGACTTTGGATCCGTCTTTAGACGATAGAAATTCAAGCAGGAAGCGGCAGTTGAAATTTCAGATGTTGCTCTTCTGTTTGTTAGCGAACCCTCAATCTTGCACAGAGGTCGACAATTGTCGTAGCAAGGAAACGATAATTCGATGTGTTACACTAACGAAACGAGCGTCACCCACAAAAACTTTACGTTGTTCCGGGCGTTAACTAACTGTTTTACATGACGGTAACTCGACCGTATAGTTCGAAGAAAGAAAGCGGAAGCGTATATGTACACGTCTGAGCGTTACTGTTGCTGGAAGCTGAGTGTGTTTTCGGGGACGCGGGACGGTTAAGCCGTTCCGGCGTCAAAGGTTATGCGCGTCAAAAGCCCGCGGTGGCAAATGTTCTAGAATGTACAGGACCGTACCGGGATAACGGTAAAATCATATAACACATGCATTGCTAGACTGCACCTCGTTTCAGCATTTGAGCCCGAGAATACCTAAAGAAAATGTATTTCAACAAATGCGTGGCCTGCTTGCTCACCAGATTTAAATCCATTATTAAAATTGGCCAAACTATTTATAATTTTCATATGTAAAATTATTTATTTCGGTTTTGGAACCAAAGCTCGAAACTTTTTGTTGGCCCTGTTTCTGTATTCTATCTAAAGGTTGTGTTGAATTACGATCCTGTGCGTTTTTTTCACAGTAATAATAAACGGTTAAAAGTGTTTCAGTTTTTGTACTCCCATTATTAGGACTATACGTATAATTAAAAACACGTAACAATTAAAATTGTAATTTCACCCTTTTGTTGAGTTTTTCCTGAAGCTGTTAAACAAAACAACTAAAACACATGTAATTTCTGGTTTTTGCTTTGAGATGTTTCGCGTAGCAGGCGACGACTGGCATAAGTTTCCCTTCCATCGAGTTCATTCGTTCTTTTTTGCTTAATAGTCCTGTAAAATCGGCGAGCTTGCCGCAAACAAATTGCTCAGAAGAATTTTATGTTACGAGTATTTCTTTTTGTTCTGGCACGGCATCGAGAATTAATGCGTACAATTCGAGCGTCTTCTGGCGGCTGGTGTGTGTGGTTCGATCAAACTTCGAATGGCTTCATTTCGACCGAGGGGCAGAACCATTTGTTTTGGAAGAAGGAGAAAAATTAGGGGGATTCAATAGAGATTTCGAAGTTAATAGCAGGAATGAGACGCGGAGAAATTCGCTAAATTAATGGATAAAATTAATTCTGATTGGATGTTACGTGCCTTTTACCAAACCCCCTATCAATGCGCGAACGAACCGATTACAGCTAACAGTTAATTAAAATCTTTGATTGCTGTCGCTCGTTTTGATCGAAATTGTTCAAAATCTCTACACTCGCGTGTGTTTTAAGCCGAGTTTAGAATATCTCCCGAGAGTTAATTAAAAAGTCAGTTTTTTTCTATCCTATTTCCTAAAACGTGATTGCCTCGAGTACTTGTACTAGGTTTCCTCTTCATTCATTCCATTCATAAGCGAGTTTAGATAGTTTTTTTTTAGTTCTATTTTCACAATAATTATAGAAAGCTGAAAACGAATATCGGTATTTTTTTAATAGTAACTCTTTATTTTCTATAATTATGAAATTTTTATTAAGTATTAAATTCTTAGAAATATTGAAGATTTTTCAAATTAAATTTTGAAAATTTCGACGATAGCAAACACTGAAAGTTTTCAACAATTTCGAAAATTTTTATAACTTCGAAAATTGCAAAAATATTAAAATTTTTGGAAATTGTGCAACTAGTTTAAAATTATTGAAATTATTGAGAATTTTGGACATTTTTCAAAATTTTACAAATTGTGAAAACTGTTAATTTACTAAATTTTTGGAATTTTGAAAATTATTAAAAATTTTAAAAGATTTGGAAAATTTTAAAGATCACAAGGTTTTGAAATTGTGGAAAATATAAATAATTATGAAGATTTTCAATAATTCTAATATTTTCAAAAATATTGAAAATTATTGGAACATTTTGAAATTTTTGGAAAATTAATAAAAATTGTTGAAATGCTAAATTTAAAAATAAAATTAAAAATCTAAACTTCTGAAAAGTTTTTAAAATTTTAAGATGCTTTTGAAATGTTGAATATTTCCCTGTTGTTATACCACTTCTCCTTTCGACGGGTAAGGTCAGCTGCCTGCCCGGCATACGTGCAAAGAGGACTCACAGAACTCGCACTAGTTGCGGGTATTAAACAGGCCATTAGCCTACAACAAGAGGAATAAGGAGAATATTTTTAACATTTTTTAAATTTCGATAATAGTAAAAATGTTTTAAATTTTTGATAACTTTTTAGAAGTTTCATTTTTTCGGAAATTGTGGTGATTGTGAAGAATATTACAATATTTTGAAAAGTTTAAAATTTTTGAAAATTTTAAAGATTTACGAAATTTTGAAATTATTGAAATTATGAAAAATACAAAGAATTTTGAAGAATTACAAAAATTTTAAAATTTTAGTTACTGAAAATTTTAAAATTTTTGGGAAATTAATGGAAGTTGTTGAATTTGCAAAATTTTAAAAGACGTTGGAAAATCTAACAATTCGAAAATATTAAAATTCTCTTTAATTTTAAATATTTTTAAAATTTTTTTTGAAAATTGTGATAATTGTGAAGAATATTACAATATTTTGAATAATTGTAAGATTTTGAAATTGTTCAATATTTTGGTATTCTACAAAATTTTTAAAATTCGTGGTATTGTAAAAATTTCTACAATTTAAAATTTGTTGGGAATTAGATATTGAGCAAAATATTACTAAAAACTGAAGTCATTTTTTTTAATAATAAACCTTTTAAACATTTTTTGAATATTGCCTTTGATTGAATTCTTTATATTTATAGCTACCTTCTAGAATAGCAAAAACGCTGTCGCGCGATTACCACGGAACTTTCCTCGCATTTATTGAAATTATGGAAAATTTTTAAAATTTTTGAACTGTTCGACCTGCGCAAAATATTAAAAAATTCAGAAAATCTAAACTTTCGAAATTCTTAAAATGTTTTTGGTTTGAAATTTTCAAAATTTTAAAATTTTTTTGAAATTGTAATAGTGGCAAGAAATTATGTCAATTTTAAATTTTTTTGTAAAACTAAAGGTAGGTATTTAAAATTTTTTAGAATTTTGAATTTTTAAAAAATTGTTATAATTGTGACGACTATTGCAAAATTTTGAATAATGTAGTAATTTTGCAAACTATGAAAAATTTTGAAAATACGAAACTTTCATCAAAATTTTGTAATCCGTCCCCCAAGCAGTCGCTTGATTTTATAGCATTTGGTTATTTCTAGTTGCAACCAATCCACTGACATTACAAAATCGATATTCAATTTCCTATACGCCTTTGAGACTTCTTTGTTTTTCGGCCAAATACTCAATTAAACTGTTCAGGTAAACGACCAAAAAGAAACCTTCCGGGGGTGTTTTTTCTACGGAACGTTGATTCTGTTGTCATTTAACATGTTCACAACAATTTTTAAGCCGAAATTCACATAAAAAAATTAATGGAGGGGTAGTGGGGGGGGGGGGGGGGGTGACAGGGAGATCGCCTTTGCGCGATAAGGCTATTACACCTGCGTAGAATACGAATCTATGGTTGTTTTCGAGTGCGTTCATATTAAAGTAGAGAACCTCCCCTGTTTTTCGGCGGACCAACTTCATTTTGTTGCGGTTTCATCCTAATCTTTGAGCCAAATTTTGGTTTTCTCCGTTAAGGCGTATGGGATGTAAAGTGTATACAAACATCGGTGCAGCGTTCGTTTTATCAGTTTCCCAAGGCCCTAAAACCTGATTATTAGCCAAAGTGTTTAGGTGGAAAATGTCTGCCATAAATGTACCTGCCCATTAAAATAAGCAAATGAATGCATTTGCTGTAAATCTTACATAACGATCAGTCTAGTGTTCAGACTTTTAGTCTACTGTTTAGTCAATATTGAAAGTATGAGACAATAAATTACTAATGAATTTCCGAATAATTTCTATGAATATATAGTTGACACTTCTGTATAATTTTAAACAAACTGTCTACGTGATTATTACAGAATCACGACTATATGTTTGACCTTATGCGAGCTCGTTTAGTGACGTATTATTTATTTGGTCAGCTGCTTTATTATTTCACGTGATTTGATACCGAGTTCAAAAGCGTAGAATATCAATGGTCACGGGCTTTAAAAGTACTACATGGAACAATTTTATGAATATGTCATTTTAATCTATCTAACTTTCTTATTCGTCTAATATCATTTTTGCCTCCATTTCAAGATACGGAGTGTAGAACGTCTCTGGCTTAGCTCAATAATAAAGTAACACCCAACGAAACCGAAACTGTAAAACCGTGCAACATTTCACGTATAACTTAATGGATTTCAGTACGTTCATGGTTTTTGTTCACTTATTGAACTTTAACGAAATTTTTTGCGAGGTAAAATGCTTCAATTTACTAAAGCAAATTGTTTTTTTCTTTAATCTAAAATAACCAACAAACTTGAAGGGCAGTTTTTCTGTTATAAATAAAATATGACTGTCTCGTCTTTATCTCCCCCTATTGAGTTTTCCACTCCAAAGAAAACATACTTGTTTTTCCAATAAGCGATGACCACGGTGCTTGTTGACGCCTCAATTTCACCCCTTGACCTTTATCGACGCTTGACCGGTATTTGCTCAAAGCATTTTAGATCAAGTTGTGTAAACGGCTGTGTATAATGGAGCCTAATTTGCACATGTATTGCTAAATCATACGGTCGACGTTGTAAACTCGAGCGAGTCTGTTGTAGATAATCATCCAGTTTGTAACAAAGTTGGGAAAATATGCAGCTTTTACGTTTATAATAATAACTATGCTTTGTTTTTGTATTGGGAAAATTTATAAATTATTTTCTATTTTGTTGTTGTACCAGCTGTTGGGATTCATAAATTAAATTATAATTATGAAGTTTCAACAAAGTTTTTGTATTGTTTTTTGGAATTTTGTTATCATATAATTAGTGTTAATAACCAAATGGTTTGTTAAAGTTTTCGTTTCATACATAAAGTTTCAGCTTCGATGACATTTTTAGAACTACGTACAGGGTGCGACAAAACTAAAGAATAATGGTTGCAAAGGTCGAAATATTGTCATTATTTAATAGGTTGCGTAAGAGCTTTTGTCGTAACATTTTGGTTTTATTACTATTATTAACATCTAGGCTTCCGGGTTGGAGCCGCGTCATCGGTGCTTGAATTGCCGACGTTGCACGGTTGCACGAAACATCTTCAGGGCTGTGGTCGCTTTGCGATCTGGAACACAACTGGAGAGACCGGTGCAGGCACCGCGTTTATAAGAGACGGGCGGGTAACAAGGTGTGACTGCTGGGTCTGTGATTGGCTGTCAGGCTGTAGCGGTTGAGCGGTTGCAGGGCGGGGCTTTCATTTAGTCGGAAATAGTAGCTTGTAGGCATTGTGGAGCCATCCTACCTGAAAGACGAACTCAATCACATTACGCCTGTGCTTTCCCAAAACAGCTACAACAAACGAGACATCCAACACGCTATTACTCAAAAGGCCCAACCCGCAAAACACAGAACGTACCAACACTCTTACACCACCTACCTCTATAGCATTTCTACCTTACATACACAAAACCACCGACCGCATCAGTAGACTACTTAAACAACAAAATATAAAAACCGTTTTTCAAAAACTTTCGAATTTCCTTCCTCCGACCAAAGACAAGTTACCTACCCTCCAATCCTGCGGCGTGTATAGTGTACCTTGCTCCTGTGGTAAAGCCCACAACGAAGAGGCCGATCAGCGTTCGAGTATCTGAACACGAGCGCTGCACTCGACTAAAACGTCCCGCAGAGTCGGCTATTGCAGAACATAAACTCGATACAGGCCATAACATTCAATTTGACAAGACCAAAATCCTAGCCCGTTCTTCCATCTACCTCAACCGTGTGATCCGTGAATCCATAGAAATACACAAAACTCCTAACATTATTAACCGAGACCACAGCTCTCCCCTCCACAATGCCTACAAACTACTATTTCCGACTAAACAAAAGCCCCGCCCTGCAACCGCTCAACCACTACAGCCTAACAGCCAATCAGACCCAGCAGTCACACCTTGTTACCCACCCGTCCCTTATAAACCCGGTGCCTGCACCGGTCTCGCCAGTTGTGTTCCAGATTCCAAAGCGACCACAGCCCTGAAAATGTCCCGTGCAACCGAGGACGAAACGTCGGCAGTTTAAGCACCGATGACGCGGCTACAACCCGGAAGCCTAGATGTTATTAACAACGGCCGCGGAAGCCTGCAACTTAGATTATTACTATTATTATTGTAGTTTGTGACGTCATTATTTCTGCTTTCAACCTTTTAGTAGGACAGCAACGTATGTTGAATAAACAGCTGGGTCCTGGGTTGCTATAATTAAACACTTAAAGTAGAACAGATACAACCACCCATGTTTGAACGGGATTTAAACTTCGTGGTCGTTAGATGAACAGTTCTCTGCTGAGCCACCACGTCCCTCAAAAAAGAATTGTTTTCTTTTTTAACACATAAAAAATTTTTACTTTCACATTAATCGAATAAAGAAGTACCCCCCAGTAGAAGATTTTTGCAAGCCAATGATTTTACTACAAAATTGTCGTAATCGGAAGAGGAACTACAAGTAAATAAAACAATTTTTAACTTCAATAGGTTTATTACGTCCACATAACTTGACTTCTTACCTGTTGAAGTTACGAATTGTTTTATTTACAATAAAATATATAAAATTTGTTTTTGCTCGTTGAGGTAAAGTCACGACGCATTGTGCAATTAATTAAGCAGTTTAACAGCTGTAATATATTTCGGGTAATTTGAACAATGCGAGTAGATGTGTTTCTCTAGTTTGGGCGAACGTTTGGTAAACGCAATAAAAACTTGGGAGGGGGCAGCCCAGTGGGCGTAACACCAGCTGTCGAATGTTTTCGTGGCCAACACATCTTGAAAAACTCTTAAGTTTCGAACTTTAATGATATTGAAACTGGCGAAGCTGAAAACTTTTTAATTTACAAAATTTAGAAAAAGAAAATTTAGAAATTTTGCATATTTGTAAAATGTTGCAAACTATACAATTTTTTACATATTACTGTTATTTTATTTGTACTACCGGCAACCTTTTATGTAGCCGGTAGTTTCGCCCTTCTAATTTAAACTAATTAAAGGCACCGTCTACCTATACACCGCCTTATGCGATCCTAGTGGTTTGGAGTTTAGGTGAACCAAAGTTTTAAAGTAAAATCAATAACGTTATATAATGCAATACAGGTTGGCCAACTGTTGACTTTATTTCCAACGACACTTGGGTTGTTGGATTGTATTAATTCGGTAGTTGTTCTGCATTCAAAACGATAGTGTTGCTTTAAATTATTATTTTTAGCAATAGTCGGGCACTGCATTAATTCGATTTGCAATAATACCCGCATATTGTGTAAATTTATTAGATATTTGCAGCAATAGTAAGGTATTGACTTAATTCGCATTTACAACAATACACGTCTATGGCGGTAATGTATTGTTTGCAGCAATAGTCCTGTATTGTTTTAATTTCCTAGTTCCTTCAATTCTACATTTACAGCAATAGTCGCATATTGTATTAAGTCGATGTACCACCACACTAACATATTGCATTGTATATTCTATATTGATATTTGTAGCAATAGTCGGGTATTGTTTTAACCCAAATCTTTGTCAATGTATTGTTTTAAATCATCATTTACAACAATCGCACTTTAATTCGATTTACACCCGCATATTGCGTAAACTTGATATTTGCAGCAATAGTCGTGTATTGTTTTAATTTGCATTTTTGTCAATACTCTGGTATTGTTGCATATCATTATTTACAACAGTCGGACATTGCGTTAAAGCGATTTACAACAATATTGCTGCGATAATGCAGCAATAGTCGTGGATGGTTTTACTTTGGTATTTGCTTCGATTCTACACTTACAGCAATAGTCGCATATTGTATTCATTTGATTTACAACAACACTCGCATATTGTGTATATTTACTAAATATTTACTGCAATAGTCGGATATTGTTTCAATTCGCATTTCAGTCAATACTCTAGTATTGTTTCATATCATTATTTACAACAATCGGGCATTGCACTAACTTAATTTACAACAATACTCGTTGCAATAATGTATTATCTGCATTAATAATCGTGTATAGCTTTAATTCATTATTTGCTTCAATTCTACAGTAGTCGCACATTGTATTAATTCGATTTACAACAACACGCGCATATTGCGCAAATTCACTTGATTTTACAGCAAAAGTCGGGTATTGGTTTAATTCGCATATTTTTCGGTGCTCTGATATTGTTTCTAATTATTATTTACAACAGTTGCTTATTGCATTAACTTTATTTACAACAATACATGCCTATTGCGATATTTCTGCTTTTGCAGCAATAGCTAGTGTTTCGTATCGTTTTAAACCGGTAGTTGCGTCATTTATCCATTTTTACAACAGCATTCTGATATTGTTTTAAATAATATCGTTCCCAGCAATAGTCTAATTTGATTGCAGTTTGATTATTTGCAACACCTGTCGTGCATTGTGTGGTTTACAACAGATGTAGATTGTTGTTTTCTTGTAGATTATTTAAAACGGCAGTGGCATATAGTAAAAATTCAATACTTATAGAAACTTCCAAAGTGCTCGTTTAGAAATTTGAAGGATTATTGCAATATTTGAAACGATTGAACCAAATAACTCGAAGTTTGTTTTAAGTATAAAATAATCTCAAATCTTATTAGCATAATTAAAAATCGATTCTTTTCTTTTTATTTCTCGAGGAGAAAACTTTCTGTTTCCATATACATTCGTATTTGAATAGGCGTTCCCAGTTTAAGATGTATTGAACTTCAATTTGCCATAGTTTTAATAACGGCGTAGTTTTCCGATCTTATCTGTTTCGGCTAGAACAGGCACATTACTGAAATTTTGCATAATAAAACTGGTTTCTTCGCACTGACGCACCTGTCGATTCTTGTTATTTACGATTGTATGCGTTTTTATATCCAGATGGTCATATTTTTCTCTTTGAGATAAGGAAAATATATATTAATTTTTTTTAAAGAGATTTTCTGTTTCTTTTGATGTAACCTTATCGCTAATTATACATTTTTGTCTGTTTCAAGCTGTAGTTAATATTTCATGCCTTCAGAAATTTAATTTAATTTTTTTCTTTTCAGGAGATGTTTTACAAATTATAAGTATAAATTTATTGTAAATAAAACAATTCTTAACTTCAACACGTTTTGTATGTTAGCTTTATACGTATTTCAACGTGTTTACACGTCATTTTCAAAAGCAAGATTAAAAGTAAACAGTTGGTGTTGCTGTGGGAACAATAAATGTTCATAATTTAATCTTGGTTTTCTATATCTGCGTCCGAATGACTTGATTTCTCATTCCAAAACGTCTAATAACGGTGAATTTAAATGATCAATGTTGTTCATTTATTAAAAGTACGGATTTTAAATGTTTATGAATTTCAAATGCTTCTAGTATACCCAACCTACGTTTGTCCTCACAAAAGTGTAAAAATTGTATAGTGTTATTAGATGTCATTGAATGATTGTGTTCTAATAAGTGTTTAGCGTAATTGGATTTATGGGGGTGTTTATACTTGTAACAACGTACGTGTTCTTTGTATCTAATATCACAATTTCTAATTGTTTGTCCTATATAAACCGAATTACAGTTCGAGCAATTTAATTTGTAGATGCCTGAAATCAAGTCATCTGGACGCAGATATAGAAAACCAAGATCAAGTTATGAAGTTTTATTGTTCCTATAGCAACACCAACTGTTTACTTTTAATCTTGTTTTTGATAACGACGTGTAAACACGTTAAAATACGTAGAAAGCTAACATACAAAACCTGTTTAAGTTAAGAATGGTTTTATTTACAATAAATTAAAATGAACTTCAACGAAGTAAAGCTCGAACTTATAAATAAATATAAGTATAAAGTTTACAATAATATAACGTACACAATAAGTTTTAAAATTTAATTAATACTGCTGCGGGTTTTCCAACCATCTTAATATGTAACTTTTCTGCGAGCTAGAAAACTAATTTTCTCGTTTTTTTTGTCACGCACTCATTAAAACTAAGCTTCAGAAACTTTGAATAATGTTGGTAATTTTTCTGTGCCCAGAACTTCCTCGTCGGCGTTTTTAATTTCGTGATAATCAAAATATACTTTTTCAGATTAAAAATATTCCTTTCATATAGCAAACTTCCATTTGAAATTTAAAAATATCAAGTGCTTCACGAAAAGTTCAAAGAAAGTCTGCAAAATGGGGAACTTATTAAGTCTTGTCTTTCAACGGTCTATAGAGTTCAATAGCCCGACTACGTACTAAAGCGCTGTCAACCCAAAGGGAATTCACCCTTGTCCTTGAGCTTGAGTCCTTTTCTTCCTCACAGTGTTTTCAAGCGTTGCTAACTGGCACGCGTAGGTAGTTTTTGTTTTATGTACAACAACCTTTTTATTATCAACAACCTGTCAGCTTCTTTCTTTTATTTCTAACGTTATTATTGCAGAAAATGTACGCCGGGATATTATACCTCAGGGCACCTAACTAGCTAAGTAACGGGCTAACGGCGGCGTAGGTAATCAATCTACCTCCAATTTTTGTAATTAATCTTTCACGGTCTATACAAAAGAGCACGAGTCGCTTGTGCCAATAGCAATAGATGTGGACCATTAATTCAGATCTACGAACTGACAAAGTTAATACTTCGTGGCAGTTTTAGACCAACAGGTTAATTTGGAAGGTACATTTAATTAAAATACCTTATTAAATTATCAATATAATGAATAGGTGGTTAGTTAACTAAAAATTTTAAAAAATGGGAAACAATTATGTTCTATCATATGCAGTGAGGCGTTGTCCCATCATGTTGAAAGTAACCTAGTTGTCTACATTATATTCTCGCTATCGGTTTGCGTTTATTGTCTCTATAATCGAAAATAAACAAACTAAACTGCTACCAAAATGCAAGTTGCTTTTACCTTCAGAAAAATTTTCCTATAATTTAGATACTGTTATCGTTATCATATATTTAAAAATATCTTATTACTTTCCCATACCATTGGTATCGGAAAGTATTGATTATCACTGGTTAACAAAGGTTTTTTTTCTTGCACTCTAATACCTGTACAGTATATACTTTTATGCTAATTCTGAAAGAAAATTTAATTGTTTTACCACGTCAGAATTTTCAACAATAGTTTTCTACTAAAGTATATTAATTTTATGCTGAATTTGACATTTTCTGTTTTAACGCATTCTCTCTCTTCGGTGCCGTCTCAAACGAGGTTGGCAATCATCATTTTATATCTTGTTCTATTGTATGTAGCATGAAATAAAGCGGCCGTGTTCTGCTCTGTCCATTCTTTTATGTTTTTAAACCATGACTTCTTCCTTGTTCTTTGACCTCTTTTACCGTTTATTTTTCCTTCTAATATAAGTTGTAACAGGTTGTATTCTCTATGTCTTATAATGTGTCCAAAATATTTAGCTTTTCTATTTTTCACTATTCTGACTAGTTGTACCTCTGATCCTATTCTATTTATCACTTCTTCATTTGTTACTCTTGCGGTCCAAGGAATTCTTAACATCCTTCTATAAATCCACATTTCGAAGGCTTGTATGCGTGTTTGGGCATCTTTTTTCAAGGTCCATGTTTCACATCCATATAGTATCGTTGCGTTGACCAAATGTAGCAACGCATTACTCGCAGTCTTATTTCTAATGACAGCTTTAAGTTACATAATACATTTTTCATTTTCATAAAAGTACTTCTAGCTATTTCTATTCTTTGCTTAATTTCTTTTAGGTGATCCATCTTATCGTTTATGTTTCGTCCGAGGTATTTATAGTCTGTAACGTTGTTTCTGATATTTGTGTCATTTATTCGTATCGATAGATGCAAGTCAAGTGATCTAGAAAATACCATGGAGCTTGTCTTTGCGGTATTTATTTTAGGCCCATTTCCTTACTTTTTACGTTTAAGCGATCCATTAAAGTTTGTAGATCTTGTTCACTGTCTGCGATGACTATGGTATCATCTGCGTATCTTATATTATTTATAACCGTGCCTTTAATTTTTATTCCTTCGGGTCTGCCGTCTAATGTCTCTTGAATTATTTTTTCCGAGTATATATTGAATAATAGCGGAGACAGCACGCATCCTTGACGCACTCCCCTTTTTATATCTATAGTTTCTGTTGTTTCTCTTCTTGAACTGCCGCTGTTTGTTGCCAATATGAATTTCTGATAATTTTTATATCTTTTCCGTCTAAGCCTATTCGATTCAGTTCTTCGATCATTTTTTCATGTTTGATTCTGTCGAAGGCTTTTTCGTAGTCAACGAAACAAATATATAGGTCTTTTCTCATGTCTAAACATCTCTGTCATAACAACTAGGCTTAGTATGGCTTCTCTGGTTCCTAGCCCTTTCCTGAATCCAAACTGGCTGTTACTTACATTATCTTCGCATTTTGCTCGGATTCTGTGATATATTATTCTAAGGAACACTTTTAATGTATGGCTCATTAAACTGATCGTTCTATAATCTTTGCATTTTCAGGCCTTGGGTTTCTTGGGTAATGTAATAAATGTAGATTTCAACCATTCATTTGGTATGATTCCCGTTTCGTATATGCTATTATATAGTTTTGTTAACAAACTTGTTGCTTTATCGCCCATATGCTTGAAATATTCGATTGTAATCTCATCATCACCTGGAGCTTTGTCACCTTTAGTTATTCTGATAGCATGTTCAACTTCCGATGTTAGAATTTGGGGTCCTTCTTGTGAGAGTACTCTAGGGTATATATCACCCCTATTGTCATAAAATAATTGTGTTATATAGTTTTCCCAAGTTTGTTTCTTTTCCTCTATGTCTAATATTAACTTATTATGCTCATTTGTGATGTTTATATTGTTCTTCTTTTTCATTGTACTTGTCATCATTTTGATCTTCCTGTGTACATTTAAATCGTCGTGCATGGTTTCTAGCCTTTCTATTTCTTCACAGTTTTCTTGTCGCCATTTTTCTTTCGCTAACTTTATCTTGTTTTCTACTTCTTGATTTATTCTTTTATATGTAGTAGGATTCTTGTTTTTTATTGTTCTTCTTCTCTCCATCAGTTCTAGTATTTCTGGTGTTATCCATTCTTTTCTTTTTTCTTGTTTCTTTCTCCCTATCGCATCTTTACCCGATTTATTTAATATATTTTTTAGTTCTGTCCACGTTTTCTCTATTTCTTTTTCTTCTACTATATCATTTTGAGGATGTACGTTTTTAATTTCGTCTTCTATTCGTGTTATGAACTTATTCCTAATATTGTCATTTTGTATCGTTTTCCAGTCTAGGACTTTGCTGCTTTGTTTTAGGATTAATTTTTTGAATTTTATTCTTATTGTCGCTACTACTGGATTGTGATCCGATCCGATATCTGCCTCTGGATATGTTTTTGCATGTTACGCCGTTTTTATATTGTTTGTTAATCATAATATAGTCAATTTGGTTTCTTACTATTCTGGTTGGATTGTCTTGGGGTGATTTCCAGGTATACAGCCGTCGATTTAGTAGTTCGAACCATGTATTTATTATTGTTAGATCTGCTTCTTGACAAAATTCTATTAATCGTGTTCCTTGTTCGTTTCGTTCCCCTAATCTAAATTGTCCAACCACTTCATTGGCTTCGCCTTTTCCAACTTTCGCATTAAAGTCACCCATAATTATATTAAGATCTTGTTTTTTGAGTGACCTTCGAATATATTTAATTTGCTCGTAGAACTCTTCAAGTTGTTCAGCTGGTTTGTCGGCAGTAGGCGCATGTGCTTGGATGATGTTTATGTTCACTGGGTGTCCTGCTAATTGTATGAGCATAACTCTGTCAGACATCGGTACGAAATTTGTAACATATTTAATAAGTTCTTTATTTATCAGGATTCCCACTCCATATTGATTAACTTGATCCTCTCCTGAATAATATAACGTATATCCTTGTGTTGTATTGAGCTGTCCACTACCTTTCCATCTCACTCCACTTAATCCTAATATGTCTAGTTGCATTCTGTGCATCTCTTTTACTACATTGGCCAATTTTCCTGATTTAAACAGGCTTCGAACATTCCATGTAGCTAACCTAGTTTTCCACCCGGGGATTCTTAGCACCCTCCGATGATTTAACATCTGCCGGAGACTGAGGGCCATATTTAATTTTGTACTATTTATGATGATTTTTTCTAGGGATTTATAATGTGGTAGTTTCCCCTTTGCTTTCCACATCGTGGTGTTCGAGCCGATTCTTTGATTGTCAAAGTCGCCTCCAACTATCTGGTATACAGCTGTTCTGGATGCTTATCCTCCACCTATATCCAGTACTTCACAACGCCACTTCGCATTGCTAGGATTATTTATTAAGGTTTACTGCTTGCCGTTTTGCAGCCGCCCACTCTGGGTCAGACGCTGCCACCGCTGCTAGTTTTGGTCCGCCCCGGGTATTTTATTTCCCCGGTACCCATCATATCTGATAAGCATTCCCCTATCCGCCAACCGGGGAGGCGTCCGATGGCAAACTAGCAACCCCACACGCATTAATGTTTAATATTGAAAGAACTCTTGTGTTGTCTAACTTGTTTAAATAAGCCTGAACAAGTTTTGGCATGTTTTCTACGTCACAATCGTAAGTCACGCTTCTCTTTGCTTTTAAACCAATCATATTTCGGAAATTAGTAGATATGCGATTATGCGGGTAAACAGGGTGTTAATGAATTGTAGGGACAAACTTCTAGGGCTTGCATAGGAATCATCCATTGCACAAGGCCTTTAGTGTAGTTCGTCGGCTGCTGGAGGAAGGTACATGTGGTGCTACCAGAACAAGGCAAACGGTGGATTTTGAGGAAGAAGTTTTGGAGAGAGTGGCTGAAAATCCTTCTACTAGTTCAAGAGCCGTCGCTCATGAAATGGGAGTGAACCATGTTTCAGTATGGGAGGTACTACATGAGCAGCAGCTACATCCGCACCATCCACAGAAGGTACAAGCCATGGTTCAAGCAGATTTTCCCAGAAGGGTGGAATTTTGCCAGGAATTTCTGCGGCGGTGTTATGAGGATCTAGAAGTACACGTTCTGTTTAGTGACGAGGCATCGTTTACGAAAGAAGGAATATTCAACAGTAGAAACAGCCACATTTGGTACGATGAAAATCCCCATGCTGTGGTTCAAAAAGGATACCAGCAAAGATTTTCAGTGAACATTTGGGCCGGGATTGTTGGCGATAGACTCATTGGACCATATATGCTACCTCAAAGAGTAGCATGTACTTCCGTCAAAATCTTTTCTTAAACTTCGAAAATTTTTTAAAATCTTGAATAATTGAAGGTTTTTACGTTTTTAACAATCTAAAAAATTGTAAAAAAATATTTCGAAAATTTGTAAGTAGGAAAATTAGAATACTTGGTTACAATTTAGAATATGGTTAAAATAGTTAACAAATATTAAAATTTTTAGACATGTCTTAAAAATTTAGAGATTTTTTGAAATTTTATTTTTTTACATTAAATAAATTTTGAAAAAATTTTGACAATTTTCGAAAAGTTTCATTAATTGAATAATGTCCGTACAACAATTCATAAATTCAATTTTCGTCACCTTTGACGAATTTTAAAATACGTATGCACATATTTTTCTTCTATGATTCTCGCTTTATCTCGGTTAACTGTTGTTGGATCGATACAACCATTAAATTCCTGGTAATAAGCGTTGCCTTTTTTGGCTGTAATTTAATTTCCATGTTTCAAACGAAGTACAGCGACATCGAATGTAATAAACTGAATACAGCACACACGGTAAAAACAGGAAACGGTGTATATTTGACTAATATTAAACTGAGCGAAAGAATCAAGTATCTGGAGGGTGCATTAAATTAAAAAATGAGCGGAACAGGTCGCTGATACTTTCCCATAATGTTTACGTTATAAATAGTGTCGCCCCAATAAGTAATTTAAATTCACATCTAGTCATCTACACCAGGTACAAGCTTCTCGCTCCAAACCCAAAGCCTTTGCAAGGCGCGGCAATGGGGACTGCCTACTCACGTAAAGCGCTAGCTAGACATTACGCTCCCTAATTTGGACTAGAAATGCTTATAAATACTTTATTTACAAAGTTATCAAAAATATGTAAAGAATTAAAATTATATTTTTTAACTAGAGCTAATTGATAGGAGTAGTTAAAATCACGTAACTGCCGGAAAACGCGTTGTTGAGATTAAAAAGTATTGTTTTTTACTTAAGTTTTGAAATGGTTGGAAATTCTAGTTAATCCTAATCAACTGCTTCAAACAGGCTATCAAATTGTTTTAAATTTATAACGATTGGCGTTTGCGTTTTTGAATAAATAATAAATCATTTAGAAAATTTTTCGAAAATTCTTGGAGGGCGTCAGAGGTAAATTTGGGAAATTGGTCAAAAAAAATTTGTAGTTTATTGCAAGCTTCGTCGGCTTACAAGTTTTTAAAAAATGGCGCGGGCAGTTTTTGGGGAATATCCTTTTGAAAATGTCCAATATTTTGAGCAGCTAGAATTTTTTTAATTTTCATGTATCCAAAAATATGTTTACGTCACTTGCTTTATTATACTTATTAAGGCCTATTAAATAATATGTCAATTGGTATTGATTGGATATTTTGTTTCTGAGTGATCAGGCATTAAAATTTTCAAAAATTTGTAGCTGTCTTCGTTTTGAAGATTAAGCATTCGGAAAAACAAAATTTCATAGCTGTTTCTTCAAAATTCTGAATACGAGACTTAATAAACATGTTTCATTACCATTTCCGGTTTTGGTTCAGGTCCAAAACCTTACAGCACACTACCTGCAGCTAAGAAACAGTCACATGCCAAATTTGATAAAAATCGGCGAACGGGTTTCGGAGATATAAGGTAACAAACGCACCCTCCACCCACCAACAGACAATTTTAAAAAACTACTTTATTGTATTCTTTGGATTCCAAAACGTGTATTTCCGTTAAGTTTTCAAATTCAAAAACTGGCATGAAATCGCAACTTTCCTTAAGGCAGTAGAACTATGGGAAAGTAAAACGCTTTAGGGTAGCCGCCACGAAACTTTCCTCGCATTTCCCGAAATTATTCAATCCTTTTAAATATTTTGAAAATTCATGTAAATTATGAAAACTTTTGAAAATTTTGAAAATGTTTAGAAATTTTGATTTTTTTTAAATTTTGAATATAAGAATAAAATTTTTAAATACTTGAAAATTCTGAGGCTGAAAAGTTTTGTATATTAATAAAATTTTGGAAACCTAATTTTTGAAAATATATGAAAATTTTTAAATTTTTTCAAAATATTGGAAATTATTGCAAATTTCCATAATACACTGAAAATCTAGAGAAATTTAGAACCTTTAATTAATTTTGAATTTTTATAACCTTCGACAATCAAATGGGAAAATTTAAAAATTCTTAAAATTTTCTATAATTTTGGAATATTTGAAAATATTAATAATTAGTGCAGATTTTGCAAATATTTTATAATGTATTGACAATTTTTAGATATTTTGAAAATATTAGTCTTTGACAATTTTGAAAATTTATGTAAAATTTGAAAATTTTCGTAATTCCGAATTTTTCCGAATTTTCATAGATCTCGAAAATTTTGAATAATTAGAAATTTCTACATTTTTTGAAATTTTGGTAATTTTCGATTTTAAATTTTTTCAGTTTTTAGAAATTCCGTAAAGTTTTAAATTTCAAAATTTCAAATTTTTGGTAATAGTGAAATTTTAGAAAAATTTTGAAATTTGGATATTTGAAAATCTTTTCTAAATTTTGAAAATTGTTTGTAGATTTTGTGAAGTTTTTTATAATTTTGGAAATTTTAAATACTTTTAATATTTCCGAAATTTACGTAATTTTGCAAATTTTTAATTTTAAAAAATTTTCGAAATTTTGGAAAATTTTAAAACATATTGGGAATTATTGCACATTTTTATAATATATTAAAATTATTAGAAATTTTGAGTTTTTGAAAATTTCTATAACTTTAAATTTTTGACTTTTTAGTATTAGACATGCTCAAGCTGCGTACACATATGAGTACGCATAAGCTGAGCCCGCACGAATGCTCAAATGTGGACGTCTTGCTCAGGATGCTCGCCTTGTGCGTAACAGTGCGCGCGCACCAACGCACCAATGGGAATGCGAGCCACAGCTTATCGGTTTTCTTGACGTGCTCAGAGGAAATGATTTGTTCATACGGTCGTGCTCCGTGTAGACGCCTGACCGATTATTGCGCTTTATCTGCTTTGATACAGCCGTGTCACCTACTAACGCCTCTCATTTCTTTGTTTTTATTAATTAAACTGTACATTAGTATAAATGCAGCACTTGCAACCGCATTGCTCCAACTCATTTTCATCATTGCCGTGTTTATTCGGAATAGTCTGAGCACACACAGATGCTCACCAAACGAAGGTTTCCGCACATAACCTGGGCACACGCAACGTGAGCGCAAACGCATGTGCGTGTTCATATGTGTACCCACCTTTAGAATACGAATTGATGGTTCTTATTCGAGTGCATCTGTATTGAAGTAGAACACGTTTTGTGGCGGACCAACCTCATTTTGTTGCGCTTTCATCCTAGCGGAATTAGCAATTGTTGAGCAAAATTCGTTTTTTTTGCGTCAAGGCGTCTGTAGTGTGAAGTGTATACAAACACACAGACAGACACCGCTGCAGCATCCGCTTTAGCGGTCTCCCAAGGCCCTAAAACCTGCTTATTAGTCATAATGTTTAGGTTATAAATGTTTGGCATAAAAGTACCTTTTTAAAGCATAACTGTACAGCTAAACTTCGCATAGCGAGGAAGGCAAAAACAGTGTCTGTTTGAACTCTAATTTACAACAATGCATTTGTCTCCCCGGACGTTTATGCACAAGTAAAGAGTGGTAGTAGCTCAGAGGTTGGGCGCTCAGTCTCTAACGCTGAAGGTCTAGGGTTCGATTCCCCGCCGAAGCCATGCAGCAATAAAAATCTATGCCGCAACCCGCCACTCACATTCCCCAATTCGGTGTAGGCAGCCGTGGGGTCTTAATGCCTCAAACCTACTCTGGAATTTAGTCGTTCGGATTCGACGTTAAACTGTAGGTCCCCCGTACTCCACCTTAGCGCTGAGGAGAGTATGTGGCAGAGAAGAGTGCCGGTGCCCAGCAGTGGGACGTAAAGGCTGATTACGATGATTACGAAAGATGTGCGCCAAGTCAATTTGTTGCTAATCATTGGGAAGTTAATATGCGCATGACCGGATCAAATTCGATTAACATTATGTATACGTACTAAAATGATCAGTTAAAACGGGAAAGGGGCAACGGCCATAACAAACTTTTGCGTCCACGATTTATGTTTTTTTCAGGTTATCACATCTTCGGATAGGGGCTAAAAAATTCTGTTTCATGCTATCAAATTACATCCCTCGAAAAACAAAAAGAATTCATCTGGGCGATTTAATCTGAACAATCCAGCACATTTCACGTGGCTATTAAACGAAAAAAAAAAGAACAAAACTACCATTAAATGCGCATTCTTACAACTCTATGAATGTGGTGTAAAATGAAACAGTTTGTTGCTCTAATATACAGGGTGTTGCAAAAAAGTTTCTACAAATTTTTCCAGGTGCTTTGTTAGGTCTGTTTAAGAGAAAATGTTTCTATGAACGTATGTCCTAAACGTAACAAAAACCTTACAGAGTTACAGCATCCTCAAAATGAAACAATGTAATCACATTTTAGTTAATATCTCCGCTATTAATTAAGACATTTTATTCAGAGTTAGTGATGATATTTTGCTGGTAATGTTTTACAATTTCACCTGTTAACGTCCATACTCATCGACCAGGTGCGTACATGTGGGGGTGCTCGACATATCTAAACGTTTTTTATACGGTTAAGAGTCTTGGCACAAAAGTATTCAAAAAAACTTTTTTAAGGGGAGTCGCTGGATCTAACGGTTTTTGAGATACTTGTTTTTGTCCGATATTAAGTTGCCATGAAGATAGGAGCGTATCTTAAAAAAGCGGAAAGTTCTACACATTATAGCAATAAAAACATTTGCTATAAAAAAAACACTTTACGTTTTTACAAAATTTAGGTTTCTGGAAGGGGGAACAGTCTGGAATGCGGAAAATAAGTTGGCCAAGAGCTGCAACTTCCTAAAAAAGCGACGTCAGATTCATGTTTATCACAAATTTTGTATTGGTTTGATGTACAGAACTTGCTATTAACGTGATTTTAAATTATTTCCGCTTTTTGAGAATACAGTCAGACTTTCATGGCAACTCGATTTTATACAAAAAACTAATTATCTTGAAAACTGTTAGACTTAGCCACTCCCAACAAGAGCACCTTTTTTGTATATTTTTGTTAAATGAGGCGACACAAATGCCGCAAACCCACTTGCGAGTTAGAGTTGTATAACTCAACATCGCACTAAACTTCTATTATACCTGGTGGGAGACGATTAATGTATGTTGGTGGTTTCGGAGATTATGATGTGCGCCGTGTCGCGATTGTTTTAAACGTAAGAGGAGAGAAAGTTGTTGGTGTGACAACGTTTTTGTGGGAAGGGAAAAATACTCGTAGGAGTGCGTGATCCAGATAGGAACGTATCGGTAGCACACGACTCGGACGCTAGCGCATCAGGATTGCGTTGCTGGTCGCGCGGATCTGCAAATTCGCTTTGCGGTTCGCGATAAGAAAAAATTAAGACTTTGTATGTGTATTAAAAATTCCCGGTACGGTCCTGTCAAAAATTCCCAAAATACCCGTATTTAACACTTTAATTGTCGTGTATTAAACCTATCAAATCGGACATTATGTTATACCCTGACGTGTCCTCAACTCGTTTTCATAGGTACGAAACGTGCGATTTTTAAGTTTGACTCCGCAAAAAATCGGATTCTTGTAAAAGTGCAACTTATAAAATTCACCAAAAGTTTTGTAATGAAGATATATATTTGAGGTTTGTTTTTGTTTAAAAAAGAAGTATGAAACGCACTTTTAAATTGTTGGAAAACTTATTTTGAAATCTTTTTTAGCGCTACCTTGAATTTAATTCGAAGTTTACCCATGTTTTGCAACAGTGGTGCACGTGCCGGGATCACAGCAGGCACTCAATATTTTGTACCCAGAAGTATTCCCAAACTGTGTGCAAAAGCAGAACAATACTGTCTTAATAGGGCCGAAACGTACTATTTTTAAGTCCGACCCTGCAAAATATCGTATTTTTGTATATATAGGGTGTTATAAAAACTTTACGACTTTAACTTTTCTTATACAGAATTGTAGATCTTGGCGAGTTCTATCCAACCGCGCAAATCCCATCTCGCGAACTCGCTTGGTTTCGGAGTTATAACGCGTCAAAAGAAAAGTTTGGCGCTCTGTGGCGGCAGAAATGAGAACTTTACCTAACTATTTTGCTCCATTCTGCGCTTTTTCGATTGGTAAAAACTACATTTCGTAAGCGCGTCTGCTACCCGAAATAAAAGCTCACGTGGGCCGGCGGGTGGTCTAGTGGTTAAAGTCCCAGGCTTTGAAACTAGACTTCCAATGGCAGCTGGTTCGAGTCCACTGCTGGTCGGTAATTTTTCTGAATAAGTTAAATCCGACGAGTCCATGGATGGTGTATGTAGGTGTGTACGTTGGGTTGCATGTCTTTCAGGGGTGGGGCATGTTAGACCGGTGAATAACACTTAGTGTGTTGAGCCCGGGTAAGGGGGTGGGATGGGATGGGAATCATGGGGTCGTGCTCACGCACGGCTTCATGATTCTTAAAAAAAAAAAAAAGCTCACCTAAGTTGAAAATTTTTCAAAAAAAATGGCAAAAAATTCACGTGCACTGCTAACGTTGGTCGTAAATAACGGAAAAACTAAGCAAGATATTTAAATGCGGTTTATGCAAACAAACTTGGGGATATGGTTAGAATCGTTCTGTGGGTTCATTTTTTGACCTAAAACCGACTTTTTTCAAATTTCGTTTATATTACCGAAAATGTTACGCAACAAAAGTTAAATCAGCTGTTACTATCGCTGAAGCCGTCAGTAACAGCAAAACGTACGTCGTTGTGCGCCAAACATGTTCAATTTCAGCACCTTTTGTAGCGCTATAAAATTTTCCACAGCGTTAGATCGTGGAATTATTTTCAAAAAAAAATTTAGGACCGGTAGTAGCTCAATTTAGAGCCGAGACTGAAGATCCGACTGTACGAGCCTCGTTCAAACCAGTGCCGTTCGTGAGTGAACAGGTAGACCGATCGGGTCCCGTCTTTTATATGTTATGTTTAGGGGTGGCAACTAAATCTTCTATAACTTTTAAATCTCTTCGTTCATAAATGTAAATCTCCAGCATTTCATATATATTTTTTTAAATTGTTATTGTACGTAGCCATAGTAAAAGGTTTACAACTTTGACTTTTCATGTCCGGTCCTTTTGCGCGTCGAATGGCGCCGGTCTAGATTCCTTCACCCAATTCGGAAAAGAAAGTTTGGCGTCCTCTAGCGGTGTTACGGAAAAGCTTATGACAAAATCTGGCACATTGTTGTAAATCTCGAGCCGCGGACTTTCATTTCTACGATTATACGATTTTGTTCCCGTGCAGTGCAAATAGCAAAGATCGAATTTTTTTACAATTTTACAACCTTACTCCGGATCTTTAGCTAGGCTGAAGTACCCGAACTAAAAAAAGTTTAATAAAAACAGCCGTTCGTATTTTAAATATTCAGGGTGTTTTTAAGTTTTTTTCTTACGAACAGTTTTCTACGGGTTTACCTAATTTATTTCATTATTACACCCGTGTTTTTCTGAACAAAGCTGTTCTACTTTAAGATCTAAATTTAATAAATATGCAAAAATTTCTTGATTATGAGTGAAATGTGGAACGTGACGAGCTGACAGGTGCAGTAAACTTCTCTGACGAAAACAGTAGACGCAGAGCGGAGCAAATTCATCACTTTAATGTGTTAATCAGGAAAGAAAACTCATTTTTAATAAACTTTTTAATTAGATACACATAAGGAAAACTCTTACATTAGCGAATATAAAACAGATGAGGCTCTATAAAGATTACGGAAAGTTTTAATAAAAAAGAAACTTTGATCTTATATTGATTATATTAACAAAGTTTTTTTCCCTAGCATAAAAATGTGCTAATTTCACCTCCATGCTGGGTATGAAAATGTTACGTGACAACAGGAACTACTTTTCATGGAAAAAAAACCTTCCGAGGGTCTTCTTTTTGGTCGCTAATCTGCACAGTTCAATGGAATATAATCGCTAAAAAACCAATCGGAAAATCGGTTTTAAGATTGCAACGGAAGTAAAAAATACCAAAAAGTAGAGTATTCGGTAGGCCTAATAACTGGCCGAATATTCGGATTAGCCGAATAGTTTTTCTAGTTTGTCGAACATTCGCCAAATATTCGGCATTTAGTTATGCTACATGAAAACAACAGTAAATTGCAATTTTTTCAAAAGTTTGCTGGTATAATTAAGGTTAAAATACATTAAAACACAATTATAATGTCCCAGCCAAACTGGACGCTGTCCGTATATGTAAAGCAATTAACCCACGCATTGGTTACCAGTAAGTATTCGGCACATGGCCAAATAATTGGCTTGAGTTAGGTAATATTCGGTATTTAGACGAATAGTTGGCATAATATTTAACACTTGATCGAATATTTATGCGAATAATTGGTCTAATGTGCGGTACTCGGCCGAATATTTGGCCAAATATTTGGTTTCTTGGCCGAATACTTCTTCTTCTTCTTTCTCTAAATCCCATTTGTGCCTCACGGTGTTGGGTTTTTGGTCCATTTCTTGTAGTTGGTTCTGTCTCTAGCCAAAATCTTTGCTTCTGCGATGGTTTTCCCTTTTGTCTCTACCATTCTTCTGATGTTTTCTTCCCACTGTATCCTCGGTCTTCCTCTTGCTCTTTTGCGCTCGGTTCGCATTTCCAACATCTTCTTGGGGATCCTTTCGTTTCTCATACGTACTAAGTGCCCGTACCAGTTTAGCTGTTTTTCTTCTATTTCGTCCACTAATGGTCTTAGGTCTAGTTCATCCCTTATACTTTTGTTCATCACCCTGTCTCTCCCGGTTTTTCCTTGTGCTTTTCTGAGGTATTTCATCTCAGCTGCGGTTACCATGGATTTATGTTTATCGATCATTGTCCACGATTCTGCACCATATGTGAGGGTTGGTGTATATATTGTTTTGTACAGATGTATTTTGGTTTTTGTGCTAATTTCTTTCTTTCCTATTAGGGAGTTGTTAATCTGGTAGTACACTCTGCTCGACTTGCTTATCCTGTTTCTCACTTCTTGTTCTATCTTTCCATTCGTGCTGATTATTGTTCCCAGATATTCATATTTATCCACGTATTCTAATTGTTGACCATTTATGCTTATGTTTAGGTTTTCTCCTGTTCCTTCATTTGTGACTTGTAGAATTTTGCTCTTCTCAATGTTTATCTCCATTCCTTTTTCTTGTAAGCATGTGTTCCAAATGTCTAAGTTTCTTTGTAGGTCGTTTATGTTCCCTGATATTAGGACAATATCATCAGCATATACCAGTCCTTGTGTGTATACTGGGTTTAGATTATGGTAGCCTAGTCTTGTGGGTCTTGTTCGTCTCTTTGCTGTTTTTATTATTTGGTCCATATAAGTGATGAATAGTAGTGGGCTCAGGCTGTCCCCTTGTTTTACCCCGTTTTTTATTTCGAAATTCTCCGATGTCCTTCCATTTACTCTGACGGTCCCTAGTACATTGTGATATATACTTTTGATGACTCTTTGCAGCTTTGGGTCAGTTTGGAGTCCTTCGAGTGCTTCCCATATGTGTTTTCTTGGTACTTTGTCGAAAGCTGCTCTAAGATCTAGGAAGCTTAGGTATAAGGTTTTGTTTCTTTCTATGGCTTTCTCTATCATGATTCTTAGTGCATATATATGGTCTTGTGTTTGCCTGTTTGGCCTAAAAGCCGCTTGCTCTTCCTCTAGCTTGTTTTCGATTTGTGTCCTTAGGCGCTTTTCTACTATTTTGGAGTAGATTTTTAATGTAACTTGTGCTAAACATATGGCTCTGTAATTATCGCAATTGGTCGAGTCTCCTTTCTTGTGTATCGGTATTATGATATTTTTTTCCCAGTCCTGTGGTATCGTTTCTGAATCCCATGCCTGTTTGGAATATTTTTTTCAGCCACTTTATGATTGTTGGTCCTCCATATTTTATGAGCTCCGGTGTTATTCCATCCTCCCCGGGTGCTTTTCCGTTTCGTGTTCCTCTTAGAGCGTTTTTGATTTCTTCTTCACTGATTTGATTTTCTACTCTTCCTTCTCTATTTTCTTGATTGTTTGGTCCTTCTGGCTGTATGGCTTCGTCTTCTTTGTTGTCAAATTTAGCTGCAAAGTGGTCCCTCCACGTTTTTAGGATGTTGTCGCTTTCGTACTAGGGTGTCCTTTCAGTTTTTTAACTATGTTCCAGAACTGTTTCTGGTTTTCTGAGTGGCTTTCTTCTAGCTTATTTCCAAATTCTTCCCAGGAGTCCTTTTTGGCTTGCTTTACTGCTTCCTTTGCTTCATTCCTCTTCTGTATGTATAGTTGTTTGTCTTCTTCTGTATTTGTCCTTTTGAACCTATGCCACGCTTCTTTCTTGCGTTTTATCTTCTCTTTGACTTGATCATTCCACCATTTCGTTCGTTTCTGTAGGTGGCCTATCTTATATCTTTTATACCCACATACTTTTTCTGCTGTTTGGATTATTGCCTCTTTGAATTTCTTCCATCTCTCGTTGATATCTCGTTGATTGTCGTCCGGTTCTCTTTCTTCTAATCTGTTAAGTTTTGTTGTTAATTGTCTTTCATATTCTTCTCTTTTTTCCAGATTTTCTAAAGCCTCTAGTTTTATTTTTTCATATGTTCTTGATTTTTCTTTAGGGGGAGGTCTTATCTTCATGTCTGTTACTACTAGTCTATGGTCTGTATGTAATTCTGCACCTCTAATAACTTTCACATCTTCTACTGCATATCTCATGCTTCTAATGTATGTTATATAGTCTATGATACTTTTTTGTCCTCTCTGTTCCGCTTCATATGTGATTTTGTGTATGGTTTTGTGTGTTGAACCACGAGTTTCCTATTAATACTTGGTTGTTGATGCAGAAATCTATCATCCTTTGTCCGTTATTATTTAGTGTTTCCTCTCCTCCATGGTCTCCCATTGTTCCATACCCTTGCTGTTTGTTGTTTCCTGTCCGGGCGTTCCAATCTCCGATAATCATAACGTGTCGGTTTCTAGCTTGTACTTTATCTATTGTTCTTTGCAACTCTTCGTAGAAAGAGTCTTTATCTCTCATGTCTGAGTCTTCGGTTGGTGCATATATACATGGCCGAATATTCGCCGAATAGTGACCCAATAATCGGTATTAGGTCGTGAGAGACTGGCCGAATGTTCGGCAATCGGCCAGTGAGAACAATGTCCACAAATCTTAGAATTATGCAAAATTATCAAAAATTGTATTAGTTAAAGTTTATAAATTTTTTTTCAAAAAAATATAAAAATTTTAATATTTACATAAGTTTTTTAAATTATAAAAATTTTAATATTTTGAAAACTATGAGTCTTAAAAATTTTAAAATTGACTAATTTAGAAAATAATGTTTCTTATAGTTTTCAAAATATCGACATATCTTTAAATTATTCAAAAACTTAAAAAAATATGAAGATTTATCTTCATTTTTAATTATGAAGATTTTCTATTTTTTCAGATTTCAATTTTGCCCAACGCTATTAACACAATTTTTAAATTTCTAATTTTGGCTGAGATCACAATTTTCAAAATTTTAAATAAACGTTTTTATAATTTTTAAAATTATCCAAATATTTGAAAATTTCCAAAATTTAGAAAATTACAAAAACCCGAAATATTCAAATGAAGTAAATTTAGATAACATGCAGGATTTTCAAATTTTTCACTAAAAAATTTTCAAATACTGACTATAAAAATTTTCAATATTCCTAATTTTTACAAAATATTAAAATTTAAACTAAAATTGTTAAATTTGTAATTGCGGGCAATCTTCAAATTTCAATGTTTTTAAATCTTTGAACTTCACGTAATTTTTTAATATTACTGAATTTTATAGTTATTTTCGATATTGTACTGCATTACATTGGACCTACATGGATGGGATAAAAAACTTGTGATATAAGTCGCACATGAGGTATTCAGTAAAAATATTTAGAAGTTTCATAGATCTCCGGAAAGCGTAGTTTTAGGGGGGGGGGGGCTAGAGGGGTTTTCCAGATTTTCAAATACAAAGATGAGTCAACTCACACCTCAATTAAAAGGTCTTTTTAAACTCAACAACTTAAAAAAAAGTATTGATATCTCAAAATATTCCAAAAGGCGACCATTATGTGAATTTTTTCCCAACCGCACATGAGCTATTGTACCAAGAAAATTGGTAGTGATCTCGCAAGTCTATTAAATTAGCTTTCCAACCATGTACCACATGAAGACAAATACTAAACTTTGGTACCCCCTCTCCTCTTTAAAAGAGGGGGAACATTCATAAAATATTATCTCAAAAATCTTAAATAAGACGAGGGGTCAAGTAATACCTCATTTTAAAGGTCTCATTATACAGAACAATTTTTGTCTCTAAAGGTATTCGATATCTTTCACTGTTGCAAAATGGCGTCTCAATTTATAAAATGCACTTCCTATTATCGGATGAATGGCTGATTTATAAAGTCTATTGACATAACATTTAAGTCCACGTGCGAGTCGAAGTTGGACAACTCAACATCGCACTCGCACTAGACGTTTATTATACCCGGTGGGAAACTATTAATGCGTATGTTGGTGTATTTGGCGAATAGGATGTGCACCGTGTCGTGATTGTTTTAAATGTAAAAAGGAGAGGCAGGTAATGGTGGTATCACAACTTGTTAGTCAATAGTGAAATATAACAATGCTTGGTCATAACAGGAAAGTACAAGGTATAATAAAGGTTTAGTGCGAGTGCGATGTTGAGTTGTCCAATTCCAACTCGCACGTGGATTTAAATGTTATGTGAATAAAATTTATAAATCAGCAATCCTTGCGTTGGTCGTTTTCTGTTTTCTTCGTCCTGTTTCCGAGGCTGGGTTTCCAGTTCTATGAACGGTTTCTTTTTTTTCGCTAGACAGGCTGCTAACCTCACCTAGCAACCCTCCTCCTTTCTTCGGGTTTGGGACCGGCATTGGTAGTTGCTGAGCTACGGATTTTACGTTAGTGTTAAACAGTCGGAACTTCGTGTTAATGGAGTATTGTGACGAGGTCCAGATCTTGTTGAGTGTTCCGAACGAACGCTTCTCTTGCTTTCTGAATTCTATGTTGCACGTCCCATCTTTGGTTATAACACTGCCAAGATAGGTAAAGGTTTCGACTTCCACAATTGGTCTGATTTGGCAGGAATATTTATTGTTGCAATGGTTATTGCAGCGCATTTCTTTGGTTTTCCTGACTTTCAGTTTTGGTCCCACTTTGGCTGTTTTTCTTCTTGCTGTTATTTGTCGTTGAAGGTGTGCTATAGTAAACCTATGTCGTCAGCATAATTTAGGTCTTTAAACCTATGCTGCAAGTCCCATATTATACTTTGCTGAGTGTTGTTTGTCTTAGTTATGACTGAATCTAGGACTAGGTTGAACAGAATTGGGGAGAAGATGCATCCCTGTTTAACTTCGGTTTTAACGGCTATTGATTTGCTCATTTTTCTTTTATACCCGACAAGAGGCTCCACTATATAGTTTCTTTATCAGCTTGATTATCTTAATTGGCATTCCGTATTCAGAAAGAGCTTTCAAGGTCGACGAACGAGTTAAGCTATCAAAGGCTCTTTCGAAACCTACGAAAAGTAGGTAGAGTAGGGATTTTCATTCCCGTGATTGTTCTAATATTAGTCGTAAGTTGTTTATTTGTTCGACGTAGGATTGGTGTGGTCTGAACCCAGCTTATTCTTTTCTGAATTTAGGCATTATGTTACTATTTATTCTCGATAGTATGATCTGTGTCATTACTTTGTTGATTTGTAATTCCCTTCCAGTTTTGACATTGCGTCTGGTTTCCTTTCATTGGAAGTTTAATTATGAGTGTTTCTGTACAGCTGTCTGGGATTCTCTCCGAATTCCAGGTTTTTAGTATAATTGGGTAAAAATGTCTTATTATCAGTGAACAGATTTTGAAGATTTCAGGTGGGATGTTGTCTGGCCCGGGTGCTTTCCCCGAATTTAGTTCTATTATGGCTTGTTTGATTTCGCGTTTTGTAGGTGGCGCTGTTTGCTTATTCTGGAGGTTGGGGGTATTTGTACTTGTGTGTCTAACATCTCAGTCAAATATTCGTGCTATGTTTTTAATTGTTCTTCTTCTGTGTGGAGCGTTTTACCTTCTTTGTCTTTAACGATGGAACAGTTACGGATAAAGTTTTCATTTGTTAGTTGTTTTGTTATTTTATATAGTTATCTGTTGCTTCTTAATTTCGCTGCGGTTTGAGTTTTTTGGGCTAGCTTTTCTATCATTTTTAGCGCTGTTTTTGACGGCAACATCTGCGTTTCTATAAGTTCTTCTTAATTCCTCTTTTGTTTTCTTTGGTTTTTGCATTGTTTATTTGTCCTTTTATATGCCGTCTATGTTCAATTTTGTTCCAGGTGTCTTGTGTTATCTTTTTCTTCCTTTTTCTCTAGTGTATGAATGCTTGATTTTTTGATGATTTTATCGATTTGCTTCTTATTTCTCTGCTTGATTATCGTCGTTTTGTTGTATCGATTCAACGCCTTTTGTTTTTGGGATTTGTTAATATCTTTTTGTTTCCTAGGCAGTCTAAGCTTAGGTTTTGCCAGTTAATTGCGTTTTATATTTTTCTTGTTGCTACCTTTAATTTGATGTCTGCAAATATTGGGTTAGGATCGCTGGCAACGTCAGCGCCTCGGCGGCTGCGTACATCTAAAAAAGATCTTCTCCACTTTCTGCTAATGGCTATGTGATGTATCTGGTTTGTAGTTCGGTTGTCTGGTAAAACCCAGGCTGCCTTGTGTATTTGTCTGTGTGGGAAGAGTGTTCCGCCGATGACTAGGTTTTGATTTGTGCAAAGGTCAACAAAGAGTTCGCCATTTTCATTTATTTGTCCTATTCCGTGTTTTCCCATTACCGATTCCACGTTGCTGTTGTAGCTGCTAACCTTGGCGTTGATGTCGCAGTATTATGATATCTGCGCTCTTTAGTTTTTTTAATGTAACTGTGAGTGTGTCATAGAAGCGAAACTTCTCTTCTTCACTTGCTGTTTCTGTTGGGGCGCAGCATTGAAAGATACTGATTTTTCCAATATATGAGTGGTGTCGTGCCGAAATATTAGGGAAATAATTATTATTAAGTAGTTTATTTAAAGCATTATATCTATGAAATGTTCAACTAACCAAACATGTCATGTAAAAATAGTATCTTTCCATTTATAGTGACCGCAAATGATAAAATTCTACTGGGGACATAAAATACAGCTATTTAATTTTTTGCATGTTAATCTGCCATGTTCCACCTAACTCAAAATTCGCTGTATGTATTTTTGCTACAATTAATTAATTTAAACTTAAACGTGATTTGCCTACAGTCAATTCTACACTAATCTATTTTTTTAGAGCGTATATATAAAATACATTCCTCCATTATATCTGCCTTCCGCCATAAATACAAGTAAAGCGGTATTAAAAAGCTTAAAATGTTTAATTTATCGTTAATGTAAAAAAGAAAAAACATATAGGGCTGTATTGCGTATAAAAGCAAAGTTATTAAACTAAAATTGCATCCTCCCACTTTCATCAAATATAAATCAGCTTGGTATTAAAAAAACAAAATTCAATAGAGCAGTTCAACTTCAACATTAAATAACCTTATATTTAATTTCGCGTAGCTTCAAAATATTTCGCTGTAGTCAATAAATCGCATTCCGCTTCTGATACTAAATGAGATTAGTCTGGAAAGAATCCATCTGAGAAAACGTCTCAGCATCATCCTACGCGTTGCTCTTGAACGAACGCGCCCTTACCAAATAAAAGACGTAACAAAACTGGCCTTTTATAATCAAAACGCAGAACATGTTCTAATTCTATTAATCCTCTAACAAAGTGGATAAAATACAACGTCGAGCCAAGACCTCTAATTTAATTTTATTTCTAAATTACTCCGCTCCTTTTGGCGTACACCCAAAATTAACCAGAGGCTGGTGATATTCTTACAAAGGGCCTAGTTTGGGGTTCTTTATGAGAAACTGCTGTTGCCAACATAGTAATACCCCAGCAGGAGCAATTTATGTTATTGGTAATTATAAAAGGGGCCGGAAACAAAGACAGATTTGTCTCAATAAACAAAATTAGTGATCCCGAAGCTTTAGGTTGAGGGCGGATTAGAAGATCCTTCGAAATTTATAACACAGGTATCGGCAAATTAGCATTGATCTACCAAAATCCACTGTCAGCTTAGTGTGTATTAGGTTTAACTTCTCTAAATGCAAAGTCTGTGTGATTATAGTAAACCGGATTTGGCAAACAAAACGTTGCTGAATTAGCGTGTGGGGGGGAATGCTCCACCGACAATCCCTTAAGTTAGCTTTTATGTTACAGGTGAGCGTTCTAAGCTGAAAACCACCCTCGTCACTTTGGAAGGTACTAATTTCAGGGCATCGGCCTCCTTTTGCGCTTCTAATAAGGATGCACAGAGATTAGGGTAAGTTTTTAACGAATTTGTCTCGGGTTCTGGAGAACCTTTTGCCAGGGAGCGTAGGTAAAGAATAAGCTAAACAGATAAATGGAAAAGTTAAATACAGAGCAAGTTAAAAGTATTGTGCCGTTAATATTCATTTCATGAAAAAAACGTTTAAATGTTTTTTAAAAATGTGCAAAATGTATCTCAAAACTTGGTATGAACGTGTTAAACGACAAGAGGAACAACTTTTCATGGAGAAAAACCTTTTTAGAGTCGCTAGAAATTTGGTATTGAGATTTCAACAGATAAATGCGATTGTTTACAAAATAAAAATACCAAAAATCATAACATTTTAAAAATTTCAAATATGACGAAATTTCCAAAATTTGCAGCTTTAAAGTCTTCCAATAGTTTACAAATTTAAAGAAAATTTTTATAGTGACAAAGTGTTTTAGATTTGCAGTGTTCAAAAAATGCATAATTTTAAAAATTTCTAAATAATACGAAATTTCCAAATATTTACAGATTCAAAACTTTCTAAAAAAAGTCAGTGTTAAAATGTTTTTTAAATTTTCACAAGTAACTAAATTTTGAGATTTATAAATTTAAAATTTATTTCCAAGAAATTTTCAACTTATAATTTGAAAATTTTACAGTATTTGAAATATTACAAAATTTCTTAGTTTTTCAGATTCAAAATTTTAAAAATGATCCACAATGTACTAAATTTAAAAACATTCAAAAATCGAATATGTATAACTTGCAAAATTTTAAATAATTTACTAGATTTTCAAAGTGTTCAGAAGCTGCATAACTTTTGAGAACAAATAAACGAAATTTTTTGCGGATTCAAAATTTCTCAAAAACTGTCAACATGCTTAAAATTTAAAATTATGTTAATATTTCGAGAATACGAAGATTTCGAATTTATTGAATTTAAAATTTTCCAAGTTTTCCAAATTTTAAGAATTTTTAAAATATTCTTCAGCTTTGACAATTTTACAATATTAAAAATCTTACAAAATTTCTTAATTTTTCAGATTCATAATTCAGATTCTAATTATTAAAAATTATCAAATAATTTAAAAATTTTCAAAATTTGAATATTTGAAATTGCGATTGCAAAATTTGAATTATTATTTAGATTCAAAACTAACCAAAAGATTCCTAATATTATCAAATATTTCAAATTTTTGAAAAATTTCAAAAATTGCGAAATTTTCAAATATTTCAGCCTTAAAATTTTACTATAACTTTTAAGATCTAAAATGTCAAATTTTCAGAAACTGCGTAATGATGTTACAAAACTTCCAAATTTTTCGGATTCAAAATAATGACAATATTGTCTAACTTGTTCAAATTTCGAAGAATTTTCAATTTTGCAAAACATTCTCGAACTTTTCATAATTTTCTAAATTCACAGTAAGTGTGAAAATTTTAAATACTAAAAAATTTCCAAAGTGTACAGATTCAAAGTTTGCAAAAATTAACAAAATATTTTTTAATTAAATAGATTTTCTAAAGTTGGCAAAAAGTATAATATATTAAAATTCTAGTTGCCAAACTTGCTAATTTATCAAATTCAAATTTTTTAAAGTATTTTTAAAATAATCTAAAAATTTTAATATCTTTTAGTATACAGATTTACAATTGTCCAGAACTGTTCAGAAATAACACATCAGCAATTTTACAAATTTAACAAATCCGAAATTTTAAAATTATTTTACAAAATATCAACAAACTTTTACAGATTTACAATTTTCCAACAATTTTCAAGTTTACAACACATTCTTAAACGGTTCATAATTTTCTAAATTCGCAGAAACTAAATAAGTTTAAAAATTTCGAATATTACAAAAGTTCCAAAGTTTACAGATTCAAAATTGGCAAAAAGAGGTCAAAATATTTTTAAATTATCTACATTTTCTAAAATTTGCAAAAAGTCAAATATTTGAAAATTATAATTATAAAATCAGATTCATTTTTTTAATGTTTTGGATGTAATCCAAAAATTTTAATTAACTTTTAATATTCTAAAATTACGAAATTGTCGAATTTTTTGATTCAACATCGCCAAATTTTTGCATTATCAAAATTGCCCAAAAGTTGTCAAAATCTTCAAAATTTAATAATTATCAAAACTTTTAAATAATTTCAAAAGTTTCAAAATATTTTTTTTTTATAAAATTGATAATATTTACAATCTGTTCAAGGGGTGAACAATAGGTAAATTTTGTGACTTAATAATTAGATATGGACATGTAGAGATGGATCCTGTGATCTTTCTCTTTGCAACTTACACCTGATAATTAGGTATTTTTGACTACATGCTATGTATAATATAAGATATACTAAATCTAACTAATTGAATCTAGTAGTCAAGTCCGCCGCCGGCTTGAAGCGTTTCAGCCGCCTAAGTTCCCCGGTAATGTCTGTTAATTTATTACCCAGTTCATTTGGATGGATTTCAAGTCTATTATGATATTTCGCATACTGTTTTTTGATTTCGTCACGAATGGAGAGAACTTGCAGATCACGCTCAATTACAAAGTTTGGTACATACCAAGGGGCATCCGCGATCACTCGAAGCACCTTACTTTGAAACCTCTGGAGAGTTTCGAGATTTGAAGCACTGGCGGTCCCCTACAGTTGTAGACCGTAGGTCCACACAGGCTTAATTATGGTTTTGTGTACCAAAAGCTTGTTTTCCAGCGAAAGTTGAGACCTCCGCCCTATGAGCCAATACATTCGGCTAAATTTTATGCCAAGTTGTTTTCTTTTAGTAAATATGTGCTTACGCCATGTAATTCTTCGGTCCAGATGTCATCATCATCATCATCATCATCATATTAGCCCATATTTGCCCACTGCAGGACATAGGCCTCCCTCAAACTGTTCCACGTCTTTCTTTCCTGAGCTACTCTAATCCAATTTCTTCCGGCAAAGCGCCGTATGTCGTCGACCCATCGCGTCGGCGGTCGCCCTTGTAATCTCTTGTTGGCTCTGGGTCTCCACTGTATAAGTCTCTTAGTCCACCTGTCGTTCTCCATTCTTGCAATATGTCCTGCCCAGCTCCATTTCATCGATGCTAAAGTATCTATAACGTCGTTTACTTTTGTTTGTCCCCTGATCCATTGGTTTCTCTTACGATCTCTTAAGTAGATGCCGAGCATTATTCGCCCCATTTTTCGCTGAGCCACTCTTAACTTATTAACAGATTTCTTTGTCAGGGTTAGTGTTTCGGCTCCATAGGTGAAAACTGGTAGAACGCATTGGTCGAAAACTTTTTTCTTTAAGCTGTTCGGTATTTGACATCTAAAAGTAGTGTTTAGCTTACCAAAGGCAACCCATGCCTGGGTGATTCTCCTTTCTATTTCGGATGTTTGATTTTCTCGTCCTAAGGTAATCTTATGGCCTAAATATATATAAGTAGTAACTTTTTCCACTGGAAGTTGAAGATTTTCTGTATGAAGTGTGGTCATTATCTTTGTTTTGTTCCTGTTCATCTTCAAACCAACCTCCAGTGATTTCTCTTGCAGTTTTTGTATCATTTCTAACATTTCGTCTAAAGTTTCCGATATTTGAACTATATCATCGGCAAATCTCAGGTTGTTCAGTTTTTGTCCGTCAATATTTATTCCTTTGTTTTCCCACAATAATTCTCGAAAAATGTTTTCCAGAGTAAGTGTAAACAGTTTAGGGGATATAGTATCTCCCTGCTTGACTCCTCCTTCGATCTTAAACGTTTCGGTGTTGGTATGCAAACGGATACTGGAGGTTGCTTTTTCCTGGATGTTTTTAAAAAGTCGGATGTATCTCTCATCTATTCTACAGTCTTTGAGAGCGTTTATGACTGCCCAAGTCTCAATTGTATCGAAAGTCTTTTCATAGTCTACGAATGTTAGAACGATGGGTTTATTGTATTCATGGCACTTTTCTATAAGCGTTTTAAGCGTTTGAAGGCGATCGCTTGTGCTATACCCCGATCTAAACCCTGCTTGCTCTGGTGGTTGGTAAGAATCCAGTTTATTTGTTAACCTGTTGAGTATCACTCTTGTGAAGAGTTTGTAAAGGTGTGAGAGAAGACTGATAGGTCTATAATTTTCACGTTTTTTGATGTCCCCTTTCTTGTGCAATAAGATGATTACCGCATTGTTCCAGTCGTCAGGTACGTCTGCCTCATGCAAGCATTTATTAAACAGAGCAGCTAGTATCTCGTGCACTTTACCATCACAAGCTTTTATCATCTCCGGGATTATACCGTCTTCTCCTGGCGATCGTCTGTTTTTTAGTTGTTGTAAGGCATGCTGTATTTCGCTTATTATCACATCGGGCAGATCTTCTGATCCAACATTCATTATTGGGGCATTTCTATGTGTTTTATTTATTGCTTCTTGATCAGGTCTTTCTATTCTTGATTTCTAGAGATCTTTATAGAAATTTCTTGAAATCTTTAATATTTCTGTTCTGTTGTTGGTAATTTCCCCATCTTTATCACATTGTTTAAAGATTTCCCTTTTTCCTGTTGATAGCTTTGATTTTGGTACTTTCCGACTACTATTTTCTGCAATAGTCTTTTCTATTTGGAGCATGTTATACTGTCTTATATCTTCTCTACACTTCTTTCTTATTTGTTTTTGCAGTTCTGAATATTCTAGTGTATCTGCTTTATTGTTCTGTCTTAGTTGTCTTCGCTTTTCTATTAACTCTATAGTCTTTCTTGTAATTTTCTTATGTTTCGCCGGTGTGTTTAGGCTTATTTCTTTAAGTGCTGCATTCATTGCGATTTGTAGGTTGTTATTGACGTCATTTATTGACATGACATCAAAGTCTTTGTTGTGTAATAATTCTTCCATCTTCTTTATGTACATTTCATTATTTTCTCTAATATTCTTTATGTGAGTCTCCATATCTATACGATGTCCTGTGACGAATTTTTGTCTTTCTGCCTTCACATTTATTTTTACTCTAGCTCTAATTAATCGGTGGTCGCTACCAGTTGTGAAGTTGTTTAATACCGAGACGTCTTGTATTATTCTTTTGCAATTGGATATGATGAAATCTATTTCATTCTTTGTAGTACCGTCCAGGCTTTTCAAGGTCCACTTTCTGTTCAGTTTCTTTTCGAAGAAGGTGTTCATAGCAAATAAATTGTTTTGGTTCAGAAAGTTTAATAGAGTGTTGCCTCTGTCGTTCCTTGTACCGAAACCATGATTTCCTAAAGCTTTTTCGTGATATGTTTCTTTCTTGACAAGTTTCGCATTAAAGTCTCCCATTATGAAGCTATATTTCGCTGGTGCTTCTGTAAGTGCTCTAGTTACATCCTCATATAACTCTTCTACTACGTCGTCGCTATAACTGTGCGTTGGTGCGTAGACTTGTATAATTTTGATGTGAATTTTGGCGGTCAGTTCGATTGTGATGTATATAACTCGTTCCGATATACTGGTTATCTTTCGTATTTGGGATTTCCACTTTGAGTTTATTAGAATTCCTACTCCACCGTGATTATTTTCTTCATTTCCTTTATAATAGAGAAGATGTCCAGATCTCAGTGTTCGGCATTCTTCACCTCTTCTTCTTACCTCGCAGAGACCTAGAATATCCCATTTCATCTTGCTGAGTTCTAATTCTAATTCCTCTAGTCTATCTTCAGTTGACAAGGATCTAATATAGGTTGCCAAGTCTAGTTTTTTGTATTTAATGTTGGTTAATCTATTTCTTTGATTTTGCGAATCTTTGCCCTCCCCAGAATCCTTAGGGCAGACCGACTGATCGGTGTGGGATTTTAGACATCTAGTCCTACCCACCTGGAGTAATATAGTTTTAAAATTCGTCCTCTTCATTTTGTTTGAGCAGTTTGGGGGGTATATTAGCAATTTAAAACGCCACGCTTGCTAAGTGCGGGTTGGCGAGTTTTAGATCAGCCGCCCACTCTGGGTACAGACGCTGTTTGCTGCCGCCCAATCTGGGTACAGACGCAGCTAGTGGTATGCCTGTTTGGTCGTCCGCGGGAGGTCCAGATGTAAACCCAGATATTTTACCTCTTCAGTCTGTGGGAGCTGAGTTCCATTTAGTGTTACAGGTGGACAAGTGCCGGTTCTGAATGCGAACGTTACATGCACTGATTTACTTTCATTGGCTTTTATCTTCCACGTTTTTAGCCACGTTTGGATTTTATTTAGATTCGTTTGTAAATTTCTGGAAGCTGATGCTGGGTTGGGGTGTGATGCTAACACTGCGGTATCGTCCGCGAAGGTCGCAACGGTGGTTTGTTTGGTGGATGGTAGGTCTGCGGTGAAAAGCAAATATAGTGTGGGACCCAAGACGCTCCCTTGAGGCACTCCTGCATTAATGTTGTTTAAGCTGGTATACGCATTTTGGTATTTGACTAAGAAATGTCTGTTGCTTAAATAAGACTTCAGAATTTAATAGAAATGGTGTGGCAGGTGCGTTTTAAGTTTATAGCATAAGCCTTCATGCCAGACTTTGTCGAAAGCCTGACTAATGTCTAGGAAGGCAGCAGAACAATATCTTTTGCCTTCTAGATCACTATTTACTTGATTAACTATTCTGTACACTTGTTCTATTGTGCCATGCTGATTTCTAAAGCCAAATTGGTGTTTAGGAATTAATTTCTTGTCTTCTATGATTAGTCTGAGCCGTTTTAGTAAGAGTTTTTCTAGGATCTTGGAGAGTATAGGAAGCAGGCTAATTGGTCTGTACGACGTTATTTCAGTTGGGGATTTTCCAGGTGTTGCTATTAGAATGATTTGGGCAACCTTCCATTGATTAGGGAAATATCCCAGCCTTAGTACTGCATTGTAAATTAGAGTAATCATTTTTTGACATTTTTTGGTAGTTTCCTGTAATACTTTGGCTGAAATCAGGTCATATCCGGGTGCCTTTTTAGGGTTTGTTTCTTTCAGGATAAATCTTTTCACTTCCTTCATCTTGAAGCTTTTAATGGGTAGGTCCATTTGATAAGGTGTTTCCAAAAACTTTGGTATTTTGCTCTCTTCTTCTGTATTTTCTTCCGCTTGGTGGGGCTTAAAAACTTTGGAGAGGTGGTCCGCGAATGCGTCGGCTTTTTCTTTGTCGTTTCTACACCATTTTCCATTGTTGTCTTTTATGGGAAGTATTGTTTGCTGCGGCCGTTTTAGTTTACTAGTTGCCTTCCATAAAGAGTAGTCACTAGCTTCTGTGGCTGATAAGTTGGCGAGGTAATCTTGTATTTGTTGATTCTTACGATTGAGGTGTAGTGCCTTTAACTCTCTAATCGCTTTATTGAGTTTGCTTTTATTTTCTGCTGACCTGGTTCTTCTCCATTGTGCACGTATTTTACGTTTGTTAGCAATCATTTCCCTGATTATTAGTGGACAGTTTTCCTTTGCTTGCATTTCGTTTTGATCAGGTGTGGCCCTCCAGGCTGAGTTTTGAATAGCACTATTGAGTTTGTATACTGCGTCGTCAACTTGTGATTCTGTTTTTAGAGCTATTTTTAAGTCGATTATTTCATCTAAGTTTTCTTTAAATGCATGCCAGTTTGTTTTTCTTGTATGGAGGGTGGGTTGTTTATCTTTGTTTAGAATTTGTGTATACATCGTTATTATTACAGGTGAATGATCGGAGGATAAATCCAAACTTGATTCTACTTTTATTTGCTTTGTGTTTATTCCTTTTGTAATGCAGAAGTCTAGCAGATCAGGTGTTTTTATTGGGTCGGTGGGCCAGTATGTCGGTTCTCCTGTTGTTAAATAATTTAAATTGTTTGATCGTATAAGAGCCAGAAGCTCTTTATTTTTACTAGTTGTGACTCTCGATCCCCATTGAGTATGTTCAGAGTTATGGTCTCCTCCAGCTATAAATTTATTGCCAAGTATTTTAAAGAAATGGTCAAATTGCGCCTTTTTGTTATTGTGCTTCGGCGGGCAGTAGATGGCCGAGATTGTCATTGGCCCCTGATTGTCTTCTACTACGATGCTGGTTGCCTGAAGGTAGTCATGTTGGTATTTTTTACTTTCGTGATGTTTAATTTTATTGTTGATTAATACCGCACTGCCCCCGTGCGCTGTTCCGTCGGGATGTTTTGTATCATATATTGTGAAATGTGGGATTTTAAAATAACTTTTTGTTGTGAAACGGGTTTCAGAAATTAACATTACGTCGATTTTGTGTGTTTGTAGAAATATTTTTATCTCTTGTGTATGCTGACACAAGTTGGCGTTCCATGTTGCAATTTTTAGTACTTGGGTCATTATTACTTATTGCTAATCAGGATTGTTAATAGATTTAACATTGTGCTCATTTGTTCGGACAGTTTTTTCATCGTTTCTTTGAGTTCTGCGATGTCGTCATTATTTTGATTGTATATAATCGCATTTGATTGCATTGCATTATTTACATTTTGTTGTTGTGGCTCATTATGTCTAGCCTTTTGTACAAATGTTATACCAGGTTGTCTGAATTGTGTGGGTGGGGCTGCATTCTGCTGTGTTGTATTTCTTGCCCCATCGGGGGGAATTTGGACTGCTTGTACACAATGCATCCACGATAATTTGCGGGATGATCGCCGCCGCAGTTCACACATTTTACTTTGTTATCTCTTAATTTTCTAGGACATGCGCTGGTGAGGTGCTGCTCTGCACATTTCACGCAGTAAAATTTTAAAAAATTCGGATATTTGTAAATTTCGAATTTCAATAGTAAATTTTGCAGTTCCAAAATCGGCAAGAAATTTTTATTTTATTTAAAACTTTTCAGATTCGATTGAAGAATTTTTGCTTCAAAATTTTTATTTTCAAAATTTAAAAAAAATGGTTGTTTTGAAAATTTGAAATATTGCTAAATTTCCAAATTAATCAGATCCAAAACTGAGCTTTTTTAAATTATTGAAAAATTTTAAAAATGTACGTTTGTGTTTTTCTATTGTTTTTAAATTTAAACAAATTAGATATTTGAAAATTTTGAATATTACGAATTTTCCTAATTTCCAAGTTTTTCCGATCCAAAAACAATCAAATTTTTAAAACGTTTTAAATACAGATCATAAATAAAAATTAACAACATTTTTAGTTTCGGAAATTTACTTATCTTTCAAATTTTTAAGCTTTTCCAATTTTCATTATTTTCTAAATTTTAAATAGCTACTTTCGGTACTTTGAGAATTTTGCAATTTTAACAAAACAAACGTTTTAGTTGTTCAAAAATACTCACTACTTTAAAAATTGATATTATTAAGATTTCAGCGCATAAATATTGTTTATAAAAAGAAAACACAAAATTTACAGTATTTGAAAATTGCAAATATTACGAAGTTGGCAAATTTGTCAAATTCTGATATCCAAAAATTTTCGAGCATTAATTTTTCAAAACGTTCAAAATTTTTGAAAACTAGACAATTTTATAAATTTAAAATATTGCGATATTACTGCAGAATTAAATTTTCCCAAGAATTGTCAAATTCAGAGAATTAAAAAACTTTCATAAGCTAAAAAAAGTACAAAAATTTCAAAAACTGCATAATTTTGAAAATTTCAATTTTAAATTTCCATATTTTTGCATATTCTAAGTTTTAAAAAAAGTTTCCATAAATTTGACTCGCTCTGTATGTTTTAGAATGTTGATTAAATTGCATTCGCAAAAGATTTGGCAGAACTCTGTACAACATTTTTAAATGACAGTGACAAGCAGAATACATTTCATCAACGATAGTGTTTCGGGAATATAATTATTTTCCCGAAACACTATTATAATAGAGCATGAGAGCTTTCAGGTAAATTAAATGATTTTTAAATGAAATGTTAAAGTTTAAATTGAAAAGTAAGTATAATGCGTAGGTGATGATGTGAGGTGATGTGAAGACATAAATTTAAAAGCGAAATGATGTGAGATAAAGCATTCGTAAATAAGCTGTATTTTCAATTTCCAATAACATATGAGTCGATGTTCTGCGTGGGATGAGATGTATAGTGATGGCTTTAAAATCGCCCATTTTTACCCATCGTTGAGTAATAAAATTTCGCAGTTTATTTTTACAGTTTTTCTAACAAATAATGCTTAAATATGTAAAAAATGTATGTAAAAATAATACATTTTAACCATATTATACAAAGTTTTATTCTTGTGTCCTGAATAGCAAAATGACCTTTAAAATAAAATTTCAAGGTGAAATGAAGGTCAACCTAGATCAGCACGCGAATTGCACAGAATAATATTTTTCTATCATTCAAAATAGTTAGCTGACCGCATGAAATGTTTAACTTCAAAGAAAAAAAATACGTATTTGACGAAACATTTTTTTTAAGCACAATAAATACGATTTGTTATATACAGGGTGTTAATAAAGCATGAATACAAGCTTATATCTCAATAATGTTACGTTTTTCTAAAAAAAAAGAAACTGGCGGACACGTGAAAAAGCAATTTGCTTTTGCGGATTTGTTGGTGTGCTTGAAAAAAATCGACACCGTGCACATTCTATTTGCCAAAAGCACCAAAGCACGCATGAATAATTTCCCACCGGGTATAATAAAGGTTTAGTGCGAGTGCGATGTTGAGTTGTCCATCTCCAAATCGCACGTGGATTTAAAGCTATGTGAATAGATTCTATAAAAAGGCAAAACATTTTTGTTTCACTGCCTTTTACGACTAAACCATTGAACCTGCGCAAATGGAATAAAAAAATTGTTATATAAATCAAACACGGCGTGTTTAGTAAACATATTTATTTATAAATTTTATTGAGGCTCTGTAAAGGGCTACGGTGATTTCTCGCGATTTCAAAACACGAAGGTGTGTCAACTTATACCTCATTTAGAAAATTGTTTACACGCAACAATTAAAAAAAAGAGAATATCGATAGTTTAAACTGTTTCAAAATGACAGCCAATTATATTAAAAAAGCAGCCATTACATAAACCCTTTCCCAACCGCACCTGAATCATTATACTAAGAAAACTCGTACTGATTGTTATTAAATTCCAATAAATTAGCTTTCCAACGATGTACCACATGAGCACAAAAAATAAATGTTAGTTCCCCCTCTCCTCCTCAAAAGAGTGAGAACATTCAAAAGGTATTATCCCAAAAATCTTAAAAAGGATGAGAAGTCAAGTGATACATTATTTTAAACGTCCCATTAAACTAAACAATTTTTGTAATTAAAGGTTTTTCATATCTCTTACTGCTACAAAATGGTGGGTCAATTTATATAAATTTACTTTCTATTATTGGATGAATCGCTCTCTACCGCATTTAAGCCATCAAAACAGATTTTTTTTACTGATTTATAAAGTCTGTCGGGGCGGCCAAGAACCCTCACCTACGTGAGAGGCGTGAACAAAGACACCTTGTGCGGGGTCGGCGTTGTAACGGTCACTTCGGTGATTTCAACTTGGTACGCCCACCTCTCTTCGGAGAGATTCAAGGTTTCCTTAATTGGGACCACGGAGACTGGGTGAGTGACTTCACCAGATGAAGTGTGGACCTTAAGATGGGTTCTAACATCTCGGCAGTAGCTCGTTCTCTGGAATGAAACCCTGCTACCTGACTGGGGTACCGGGAGCGCACCAGCCCGTCTTCTCCCCGACGTGAGCTGGATGGCAAAACTGACAGGTAAAAGGGGTCCCCGCTCCCTCGCATTGACTGGGTGATGGGGATACGGCGGGTAAAGGGGTACCCCAGGATGTTGAAGCGCGGCTGCTATGAGAGTCTTGGGCTCTAGGCGTGTAAACAAGTTAGCCCAAAATATGGGTCTTAACACCTGAGCGGTAGCGCTCTCAGGAATGGAAACCCCACTGCCTGACCGGTCCGGCAGGTGATGGTGCTTTCCAGGATGCAGTGGCTGCTGCTGCAAAGGAACCTGGGCCCTAGGGGTGTCGCTTGCAGCCAGCCATCAGTATGGGTCCTAACGCCTGAGGCACGATGGCTGAAGTGGAGACCCCGCTCCTTGAGCAGGAACTCTTACGTAGCAGCCGCAGCCTTGTTGGATAATGGACCTGAGCTGGATGGTAGGGGTTCCGGCAAGTGATGGTGCTTTTCTACGATGGAGTGGTGTGCAGCTGGTAGTACGATCGCTAAAGTGGAAACCCCGCTCCTTGAGAAGGAACTGTTACGTACCAGCCTTGTTGGATGATGGATCTGAGCTGGATGGTAGGGGTTCCGGCAAGTAATGGTGCTTTCCAACGATGGAGTGGTGTGCAGCTGGCACTTGGGACTAGGACCGTAGCGGCGAGGCGCATTTTGCCTGCTCACGCCCACTATCTAAGTGTCGACCGAGAGGGTTCGTACTTATGTACACCCGACGCTGTTAAGGTGCCGGCCACTATGGTCAGGCCGGTTACCGACCAGTCTGGGCGGTGCGTATCTCACCAGTGCTGGGACCTGCGAGGTCGTAACTGGGAGGGGCAGCGCTGCTTGGCATGCGCTTGCTCCGACAAGTCCAACCAGTGACTTTCTTTGACTGGTACCACGGAGACCAAATCCGAGCCCGCGGGGGATTCACACCCACCGTTTTTGGTCACGGAGTAGGACTCGTGGTGGCAGTGGTATGGCCTAAGTGCAGGTTAGGGCCGTCTTAGTGCGGTTCGACGGGTGAGCTGCGTCTCAGCTCGGGCACTGATCTGCAGAATCAGTACAGATTTAGGTAGTCTCCCTCTACCAGTAGGGGCTTAGGGCTCGCAGCCTTATGCCACTACTGGTAGCCTGTTCTCTTTCTTGTATTGAGGGCAGGCGCGTTGATCGAGCGTACCTCGATCATGGCGTCCCGAAGGCTTTCATTGCCTGGAGGGGGGTCGGATATGTTTCATTGCTGGGTGCTGTTCTAGTTTTTCAATCAAATGGTGATTTATAAAGTCTATCTACATAGCATTTAAATCTAATCCACGTGCGAGTTGGAGTTGGACAACTCAACATCACACTCGCAGTAAACCGTGTATTTTCTTGTCTTGACTACGAGTTCTTTTTTTCCTTTCTAACTAACAAGATGTAACACCACTATCACCCGCCTCTTCATCTTACATTTAAAATAATCACGAAACGGTGCACGTTTCATTCGCCAAAAACACCAACATACGCATTCATAGTTTCCCACCGGGTATGAAAAAGGTTTAGTGTGAGTGCGATGTTGAGTTGTCCAACTTTAACTGGAATGTTCTATTTCACTGCCTGAGATGCGATAGAGGGAGTGATTCATCCGATAATAAGAAGTAAATTCTTATAAAACAAGTCGCCATTTGTAACGGTGAGAGATATCGAAAAACTTTAAATACAAAAATTGTACAGTTTAATGGGACCTTCAAAATCACTTGACCCCTCGTTCTATTTAAGATTTTTGAGATAATGTCTTTTGAATTTTCCCGTTTTTGTTTGAGGAGGAGACGGGGTACTAACATTCATTTTTTGTCCTCATGTGGTACATCGTTGAAATGCTAATTTAATGGGCTTTTTGGATCAGTACTAATTTTCTTGGTACAATAGTTCATGTGCGGTTAAAAAAAAGTTTTTATTGAAAAAACTTCGTAATAAAGAAATAAAAAAAAAATAAAAACTCGGGCTCGTTTCAGGGTCCCTTAAGGCCTCAGGCCCGGGGGCCGTTGTCCCCTCTACTCCATGGTAGTTACGCCACTGGAAATAGAGATACATATCCATATAAAAACGTTTTGGTAGAAAAATTTTCAAACGTGCACTTCTATTGAAGATGCTTGACGTTGTCTAGGATTAGTAAACATGTGCAGGTAGCTTCGTTTGGTAAATTTACCTGCTTAATTTCTAGACGGGTTGAGGATGATGAAAAATCTTGAATTTTTAATATCGTAAAAAAAGGTTTGTTAATATACTTTTAACAGTTATAAATTCACATTTCGGTTCTGACTAACAACTAAAAATTTTACAGACATTAATTAATTTACTAATCTCATTAGCAGAAATTCACTGTTGTATTTCAGCTCTAATGAAATATTCCTTCTCCAGGTGTTTTTCTGTTTGCTTACCTGTTTAGCGTTCCCAAATCACCAACTCGAGGGTGTTTATATTAACATTAATTTAAAAATAACTTGGAGGTCGTTGGCAGATGTTAATTCTCTCAAAATTTAATATTCCCAAAACAAACTTTATTCATTAAGCCATCGTGTTTCAGGAATGCAGGCCGCTTTCATAATTTTACTTTAATAACTTCACTTTCTGTTAAATATTTAAAACTCAATTGTAAATAAGAATTAAATTAAAGTTCTTCTTTTTATTTACACGTTTTCCTGAAAGTATATAGATTTGTTTCGCTATTAAATGTTTCACTTCAGTTGCGGAAAAGTGAAATTTTTCGCTTGATTTATTACGACAGATATCACTTTTCTTCCACTGATCATTAATCTACCCCCAGTTGCAACAGATAGATTTTTATCCGAGTTGAAACGCTTATCTATCATCTGTCTATGAGAGATTATTACTGTTATTTTTTGCCGGTTCGAAGAGTATTTCGTGTTCAAATAAATGACCGTGTTTTTAGCTTTTATTACCATCGAAGCAGATTTGCAGTTGATTTGAAGAATATATCAAGTTATGCTTTAAATTTTTAATATTCTAAGCAAAATAATTGATAACATACACTTGTACGTATTTCAACGCTTTTACGCGTATTTATCAAAGGCAAACTAAAAGTAAACAGTTGGTGTTGCCATAGGCACAATAAAACTTGATGACTTAACCTTGGTTATTATCTATGTACGAAGATGCCCATTGTGCTACCTCCAGTTAGCAGCTCCCATGCCTGTGCATCACTCAAGCCATACAACCTTTTGGATAAACTTAAGAGTGTCAGCAGTTTTTGATGACGTGTTTATTTAGTGGACAGTGTCCTGTCAAACCCCCAACAATTAGTGGTAGATTTTTGCAGGACAGTCGCGGAAATAGCTTCTCTCGCTTGGCAACAGCTTTGTTTGTTGACCCATCTGTCTATGTGACTATCAAAGGTTTTGTAATGTTTAAGGGCATTAAAAATTGCAAGCAAGAGAGAAACAATTAGCTTTGGGCCCCAGAAGGGTTGTTGAGAACCTAGCTTAGCTAACTCATCCGTTTTCTCATTACCCTTAATCCTGCCATGTTCTTTCACCTAAATGGGTACAACGACATTATCTTTGGATATGAGCCCAATGCAATTTTTTGGGGATACCAGGACGGCTCTTCTGTAGCTTGATATTTGCTTGGTTTTGATTATGACCGCACGTTCAAGAGCATTATTCCCACTAATTTGATCTAGAATACAGTGGTGAATTTGCCTAGTGGTGCAGCTCTAAGTCGTCGGAGAAAATTCCGGCCACTGTCTCATTCTTAGTTTTCTAGCATTGATATGCAAAGAAAGGGTTTATCACAGAAAAATTTTGGCGGCAATCAATCAACCACTACATCGAGAAGAGGTGTCTTAGCGACATCTTCGTGTCTCTGACACACCTTTGATAAGCAGCAAACCCCTAAGCCGTAATGTCAGAGCTGTCTTTATGGCAACCTCCTCCACAAACAGATTTAGAGGGAAATGTCTCAGGACAGCATCTAGGGTTGCCATAGGACTTGTAGCCATTGCACCCGTAACGCTAAGACAGGCAAGTCTTTGCACCTGCCCTATCTTGGTTGTTGCTGTAATTTGTCTCATTCTGGGCTATTATACCAAAGGATCGTAGCATAGCACAGGTCTAATTATAACAGTGGGAAAAGTTCCCATAATATCCCCATAGCGCGACGAGACTGCCAGAAGTCCATGCTTGCTTTTTCCATTTTTACATACATATACATACTTTCCCTTCTCAGTTTACTGTTTTGTCGAATACAACAGCGTAGAGTTGCTAAAGTCGCTCGACGGTGTTCCAGGTTATTTTGAATAATGTTTAGTCCTGTGTTTGTATGAAACTTGGGGGGGGGGGGGTACATAAATTATATCTCCTCGGTGCCACTAGGCGGACTCTTCTAAAGCAACCATGACTTCATGCACCTTTTCTTCCACGGAGGGGGGGAGAGCAGCCATCTTCATAGAAACTGGGAATGCTTCGTTTCCCTCTATTCCGGATTTTATGGTCGTCTAAAATGAGTATTTTTTAACGGCCTTCTAAAGTTTGACATTTAGGGTAGAAAAATAGAAATTTAATTTCTTGCTCTTACTTTGAAGACAAAAACAGCGATCTCAACCTCGTGCTTAATGCTACATCAAGTAACCTAACTCTTTGGCGGCAGGTACTATCTGTTGACGTCAGTCCAGGGGTTCTGCACTGCCAAGCGCCGTTTAACAACCGTTGTGTTTTCCAGGTATCTACAGGGTCACTTTTACGTGTCTAAACAGTTGATCCACTTTAGGCGTGCGTTTTCCAATAAGGCAGAATGATTGACAACCGTTGTTTGTAGCCACTCTCTGAACTGGTGATTCTAAAGGTCTTTCCGGAGTACTTGCAGCCCTTAAAAGTGAGTGGGTAGAATTAAATTGGTTAAGCATCCCTAAGGGATTTGAGCCATCGATGATGGCCACTCGGAGTTGCCTATTGGCAGCTTTCTTCTAGCTAGCTGACTTCGTCTTTGTCTGGAGGGAGGGGGGGTTTAGACGGCCTTCTTAGTTTGTTCTTTGGTTGAACGCGGTTGGATCTTCTTCCTGGGGCTTAAACTAGGTGGGGTGCTAGACGACCCATCTGACCGTACTCTTTTCTTGTCTCTCGTCTTCTGCGGGTGCTTGTCTAGTGTTGAACGTACAATTTCCTCACTTCTTTCGATTTTACTTTATCTACCGCTTTTCTTTGTTATAGCTTTCCAGTTGAAATTCTTAGACCGCTGTCTCATCATTATCTTAGGCCTTCTGGTTCGTCCTTTTATCCTCATCTAAGCAAATAACGTGGCCAGTTTATTGCCATTCTTCCAACTACATCTTCAACTTCTGTTTTGCTCCTCACCTATTCGTTTGTCTTGTGGTCTCTAGGACTAACGTCTACTATGGCTCGTTTTTTTGCTTGCTGTGCTATTTGTAATATGTACCTTGAGTGTTGTGTTAGTGATCAAGTTTCCCATCCGTGTGTTGCAATTGGAAGAACACATTGGTTATAGACTTTCGTTTTTATATGTTAAGCCAGTTCAGATATAAATATGTGTTTTATCATGCCGAAAGCCGCCCAGCCAAGTCGTAGTCTCCGCTAAATTTTTTTTACTGTTTATTTTGAATTTTTTATTCTGTCTCAAATATACGTATTCATTAACCTTTTCTAATGCTGTGTTTCTATATTTAATTTGCAGATCGTTTGGGTGCTGACTTGCTATGACTTTTGTTTTTTGGTTTGCTTATATTCAGATCAGTTTCGTTGATGATTTACATTAGTTTCGTTACCATCTCTTGTAATGTTTTATTACTCTCCGGCTAAAAGGGCCACATTATCTGCAAATCGCAAGTTGGATAGTTTTTTCCGATTAATATTAACGGTTTTGTAGGCCCAATCCAGCATTTTAAATGCATCCTTTCGGGCATTTGCAAATAATTTAGTGGATATTGATCTCCTTGTCGTATACCTTTTTGTATATTCACCGGTTTGTAGTTGTTGGAAGTTTTTCTTTAGGTCGACTTAAATTCTTTCCTTAGAGTTGGCTTTAGAAACCAGTCGTTGTTTTGTGGAACTTGTAGCCCCGTTGGGGCTACTTTCTTTGCCTGGGCTAGTTCTAAGAACCAGTATTTGGACAAAAGAAAGAAGGGTCCGCTGCAAAGTTAGTAAGGCGTGCCTCTTTTCCCCTCTTCTGCTCTGCACCGGAGATTCTTTTCGTTCTTGGTTACTGGATCGTCTCGGTTTGGGTGTTAAGAGTATCCTCGTGAGACTCTCTCTATTGAATGTTTGTATTATTATCTATGCTAAAAGAAAACTATAAGTATCCTCACCCACTACAAAGCCCAATCAGGGGAAGCCGAGCTTTGATACCAGAAATACCAAAAGGACAGCTGCCGAAGAAGATTTGTAAACGGACAGGTACCCTATCAAGGTATGCCTCACTGCATACTCTTGCATCCTCCAGGAACCCACCCTGTCGACCGTCTGACCCGACGACGCACGTAGCCAATTTATCGAGATGGGTTAGCGTCGGCCTCCTGTTTAAATGGAAACTCAGGCCAAAAGGCTGTGTTTCTGCACTTTAAGAATCTACATGCGCTCCATGGGTGGTCAACTACCAGGATCCCTTTATCCCTCCGCGCTGGTCTCTGCGCACGGCACAGACACGAGAATGGTAGTTTGCGGCAACGTTTCAGCGACTTACAAGCCTAGAGGTTAGTCCCAGAGTAATCGCCCCGTATGGTCATCAGTAATCGTCTTTGGTTAAGAGACTTTATTGGTTAGACTTATTAAGTAAACATTGCTGTATGAATAGTGCCGTAATGTTAAAAAGTAGGCACCAATTGAGGGTCCTTTCCATATCCATTTGTTTTATTCATTTATGTTTATTTGCGTAATTTCCTTTAATAACAAACAATTTACATTATACTGAAACAAATTGCACCGAGAAAATTATCACAATTCTTATTGCTGTACGAACAGTGACGTACTTCTAAAAATAGGCACCAATTGAGGTCACCTAGCTTACCCATTTTATTTATTTTTTTTATTTTTATTTGTTTGGCTTATATCACCCGAACGGATGCAATGATATATCAAAAGTTCATCGGCACAGTAACCTTTCAAAAAAAAAACAAAATTGGGAACGGAAGCTAGACTTATTCTTTTAATAGCAATATTTTTTATTATTTATTCATTGTTTTGAGCAAATCATTTTGTAGCTGTCACGCAGGGTTATAGTTATCAAAGGAGCGTGGGACAAAGGCCACGGGTTTAGTTAGTTTGAATTAATTTTTATGTTTTAAGTACAAAAAGTTATTTCAGTAACTTAATTAATACCAATCGTCTTAAAAAACCGTATATTTAAAAATCTAGTCTTGAACTTCAGCAAAACATACCCCATAAAAGCAATCTTATCAAAAATTCGGCGTCGCGTCCGAGGACATGCAGGAGATAATGAAGATTCCAATTCGAGTCGCGTATCCTAAACTGGTGCTGACAAGTCCTGAGGACAAAACGATCTGTGATTTAGTGTTATTGGCGTCGTTGCCAACAGCGCTAAACAAGCAAGCAGGCATAAGCAAGGGCTGCTTTACAAGCAGGACTACAAATGTCGGCCATTGACACCAAAGCCTTTTGTTTAATAATTTGTGAGCAGACACCTATCAAGGTTAGATGATAATGTATTGTATTGCCAACAACAGTGTAGTGGAACTGCAGCGTAGCGTTGCAAAACTGAACGGATTTGCGCCGTTTGTATGCATATTAAAAATGACAGTTGCTATAAATCAATAATTAGACTGGAGGCTCGCCTGTGGGTTGAAATGTATGAAATGAGTATCAATTTGCAATTAAATTTTAAATAACGCTGTTTGAATTACTCGTAAGTAAAAATATTAAGCTCAGATGAGAATTTTGCGTTGTTTTAATTAATTGCACATAAATGTAGGTAAATGTTATCTATTAATTTCAATTTAGAAACAATATTTTAAATTTTAATTCCTAAATGCTTAGCTTTAAGGTATGAAATTAAAATTTTTGTATGTTAGAAACTTTATAACAAGGAATTTGATCATTTAAGTCAGACTTTGACGGAAATACATGTATTAGTAAAATTTATTTTTTAAACGAAATTATAAATATTTAAGCACAGATTATGATGCAAAGATTTAAAACAAAATTAAAGTTTTTTTTCCAAACAGTTTAGTTTTAAAATGGCAGCCGTTGTAATTTTTGGAAAATTTTTGTTTTAACACCCAATTTCTCAAAATTGAGTTGGCAGATCGTCGTAAACGTTGGTTTTTATAATAGCCTTCGCAATCAGTCTTTACGTCCCACTGCTGGGCTTCGACACTCTTCTCTGCGACGTACTCTCCTTAACGCTAAGATGGAGTAGGGGGGGCGTACAATTCAACTTCGAATCCGAACGACTAAATACCAGAGAAGGTTTCGGGCATTAAGACTCCACGGCTGCCTACGCCGGATTGGGGAATGTAAGTAGCGGGCTCCGGCAAAATTTTATTGCTGCATGGCTGCGGCGAGGAGTCAAACCTCAGATCTTTAGCGTTAGAGGTTATGCGTTCAACCTTTAAGCTACCGCCACTCCTATAAATAAAATAATAATAGCCTTAAGAGTACATAATGTTACTTTTTACGAATATTTTGCAAATTACAAAAACAGAGAAGTGAAAAACTTTTTATATCTTCAAAAAAATTATGTTCAAAAACTGGCTATAGCTTGTTTTTAATTTTGTAAGTTTGTAGAATTAGAGATGGGCTACACTCACAAGTCTTAGTAGAATTAATTTATAATTTTAATTTTTAAGTTTTTTAAGATCTAAGAGACTACCACTTTCCTCTCAATTTTTGACTTACGAGTATAGTGTTTGGTTTGTGGTATTAAGTGATATCAAATAATCTTATTCCAGAAAATTAAAAGTAAAACCGATTTATTTTTTCATACAATCCTTATACGTGTAACAGGGGCTTTGCTAAGATATTACGCGAACGAGCGGCATGGTATACCGCATGCCCAAAATATCCGATCTCATGTAACAGCTAACTCTTAGACTACATCTTGTATCACATATCTATATTTATATAGATGTTTTACGGAGTACAAGCCATAGTTTGTTAACGAAGTTAATAATTAGCTAAATCACCGCATCCTGCGCAGTGGGCGCTGGGTGGCGGAACCTGATTTAGCGGGGTCGGCTTAGGCTCTGTCCTAAAGGTCCGTAGAGCTTATAATATTAATACATCTTGCAGCGCGGGGTGGAGTTGAATGATGTTGTCATCCTAGTTTGGAAGTGCTATTAGGGTAGCGGGTAGCGGGGTTACGGGGAACAGTACCAAAGTGAGATTCTTGGTGTCTCAGCGCGGCGTGAAGGGTAGCGGCGTAACAGCAAGCAGGACTGATGCCATCGGTTCTACGTTGTCGGGGGTGCTTGTACCCGCCTTGAAGCGGTGAGATGTGCAAGATCTGCCCAGAGTGGTCTTAAGATTGCTCGAGCTCTGGCCGTATGGTGCTATGGAAGTTTGCCAGAGACGGCGACAAGGTCTTCAGGGGAAGCGGCGCTATTGGGCGGCTTCGGGGGTTTTGAATAACCCCTACAGCTTCTGGCTGAACCGTGGTCCGCAATGCGGTCTTTGCACAGGGCGGCGACAATTTTCAGGCTCGGCTGGTGGGAAAGGTAGTCACGGTGGCAGCGTTAGTCGGGGACAAACAAGCAAGTTGGGCGGCATTGCAACAATGCCTCGTTAGTCAGGTCGTATGTGTTTTCAACCTGGGGACGGAGGTTACTCTGCAGGAACCCCTATTTTAGGCATACCGGCAGCGTTCGCTCTGGTTGAAATATTTCTTAGGTGTAGTCCTAATAAAAACCGTTTTTTGTGTCCGTTGACGGAGTCTTGGCAGGTCGGAGAGCTATAGCTGGGTAAAATGGCCGATAAATGTCTGTCTTTAATTTTGTTAAGCCGCACTCACGTGCCTATTTCTTGTGTCTTACGGAGAGAGTAGAACCATTTTAGGACTCTTGTGGCGATGCTGGGCTTCTTTTTTGTAAGTGCCTAGATTGTAGATAAACGGGTTTGAATTGTCTGGCAAGATCACGTACATTTCGGTAGTCGCTTGATGCTGATAAACTCGAAAATCGTCCGGAAGTTCTCGACCGCTTCAAGCATAAGTATGTTGGTGGCGGCAGCATAGTCCCAAACTGCCGCAGCGTACGTCATAGTCGCTCAGATGATAGCTTTGTAGATCCTCGTCTTGTTCTTGGAGTTAAAATTGCTTGGTTTATTGAGGAGAGGGTATAACGTGGCAGGAACAGCTTAGGCGTGGTTTGTGCAGTTAGTCTACAGAAATCTGTGGTCTAGTGTAACACTAAGTATTTCGCTTTGGATTTCCATGGTGTAGGTTTGCCAAAAATTTCCACGTTGTTGACTAGGTTGTGATTTCGTCTGATGAGGAGCAAGGCAGAAGGTTGTTAAGGTTGATCTCGGTCCTTCAAAGGCAAAACCAATTTCAAGATCAGAGATCGTTTGCAGTTAATAGGTGTTGAGCCAGGAACTTGCCGGAATTGTAATGTCATCTGAGTAGATAGCAGTCTTGGTGTTGGGCGGGTTGGGTAAGTCATGTACGTAGCTTCTGAACAGCGTTTGTAAAAAAATAAAATTTGGGGGTATGCCCGCTTTGTTTCGGTGGATTTTGAATTGTTAAGTTTTATACTTGGATAGATAAAGGATCCAACGCCATAAGTCATAAATGGGATTGAGAAAGAAGAAGTTTTATACCAAACGGAAGACTTTCTCAAAAACTTTGGACACGTTTAAGAATATCGCAGCGATTGAAACCTTTAAGTGAACCTTTCGGTGTCGTGTTTTGCCACACAGTATCTGGTGCACAGTGGGGTGTTTAGCTTTAAAGCCGAACTGCCCGTCTTAGATAATGTTCTCCTCGTGGATGGTGGCTTGAAATCGCTTTGGGATCACTTCTTCCGCTATTATTCCTATGAAAGGCAGTAGACTAATAAGGCGGTGGTTCTGTGAGAACGTACTAGACTGACCTGTTTTTGGGAGAATGGTGAGGTTTGCGAATTCTCAAGACGTGTGAAAGTGTCGTCGCCGTAGCATAGCGTTGATGATGCCCGTTAAAGACACTACAGCTTTGTTTGGTAACGCTTTCGGTGCTTAGTTAAAGATATAATCCGGACCGGGCGCTTTCTTGGGTCTTTCATGCTTGATCAGCTTTCTGATCGTTTTCGTTTTGTCTGTGGGAAGAAGTAGCGTAGATGTGCCTAATGCAGGCTGTGTCGGTACTTGCGTAGTTTGGGCTGCACTGGCGTTTTAGGCTGTCAGAAGAGATTTCCGTTTTCTCGCTCTTGAACTAAGTCATTCTGTTAGCTCTGTGGATGGGCAGGACTGGTGTATGCTTGTTTCGTATGAGTTTTGGCAGCTTCCAGAGAGAGGTGTCTTCGGCAGTCGGGGCTTCCAGCTTGGTGCCCATTTGGTGTTTCTATGGTTTTGGATCAAGATTCGAACCTCTGAGGCTAAAGCGTTTGTGCGGCGGCAGTTTTCCGAATGCATGGTGATCTCCTGGAACGTTGTTTCTTGCGGATCAGGTGTTTGGTCTCAACTGGCAAACGGTCTCGGCGATCGGTTGTTCTCAAGGTGTTAGTAGCACATCGGATGGGGTTCTGTATTTTGTCAGTAAATGGTGTTACTGCATTTTTGAGTTCTTTTGTAGAGTGGGGTCAGAGACGTCCTGTCTATTGAAGGTGATCTTTGAACAGCGGCCGATGATGCTGATGGTGTCGTGCGTCACATAGTGTTAGTTGCCTAAGCAAAGGAGCACGAGGTTGTGGTTCGAGCTTAGTTCACTTTTAGAAACTATATGGAAAAATCTGGGAAAATCTGAATTTTCTTTAAGTAATTGTGAAAAAGGTACCAAAACTGATAATCTGTTGAAAATTTGTTAATTAGTTTCCTATACTTTTGTTAAGAAAAATACAGCATTTAGTACACCAACATCTGATTTATGATCAACCTGCTTAAAGTTCTAGGAAAATTTAAACTGTCCTGACAAATAGCAGCGCCATACCATAATGACCACGCGCGTTTGTTAATCGCGGTCAAACTCCCCCTAACTTTGCTGTTGCTTATGGCAGCCAATCTCGGTTTACGGAGAAAACGCCAATAAAAGAAAGCCTACAGCAAATTTCTACCAAAAATGTGGATGGAAAAAACAGCCGTTGATAAAAATCGCACGAAAAAAAACGCGGTAAGAAATCCTGAAGTAAAAACTTTTCCCGGAAGAAACAATAATTTGCCGGAAAAAACGAGCAGAGAAACATCCCTTAACCAAACGCATGTGAATTTTCTTGCTAGTGGATCTTTGTATAATTAAAAAAGAGTTCTCCCTGTAAAAATACGTGTTTGTTTCGGGCTGATCGATTTATATGAATAGGGGCGAATTTCATTTTGAAATTACATGCACACGTCTAACAAGATCTGTTACTGCGTATTTGTTAGTTCGCCAAACTCTAATGCGTGGTACTTTGCCTTTATTTCCTATAATAAAGTTGTAAATATTTGAGGATGTTTGTTTAAATGTATAAAGGAACGTAACTTTCTAAAATTTTCCGTGTGTGATGACTACACTAATAATTTTGTAATATTTCTTCGACATGTTAAACATTAATTTTCTGAGCGAACTGCCAAAGACAATATCTCCGGTTGTTTCAATATACCAGGTAAGGAGGTACAATATTTCAGTTGTTTAATAAAGGGTTGCGAGATTGAGGAGCGTGTGGTTCCATAAAATGATAAAGGGCGTGATTTACGGCAAGGCTCCACTAGTTAGGCGAAAGGGAAGGAAACGTTTGTTTCCCTCATAATTACAAGTTTAAAGACAACTACCGCCGTTTAACGCGCGTTTGCTTAAGAACTGTTTAATACACCGAGAGAGGAAAACTTTTGAATAATGGCACAATAAGTTAGTTCTTCCGCTTTGGCACGTAACAATTAGATGGTTTCATGCCGCCCTAACGTTTAGATTAATTATTAAAGAGCGCCCGTTTGAAATGAGGAAAGCCTTGCAACTCCAGAAGTTTTCTGTTTTTTTTTAACTGCCCTCTTACCATTAAAAACACGCATCTCTTAACAAATGACACTTGCCGCGGCGACAGGCGATCATTTAGTGTTAAGATGAAAATAAATGGGGCATTAAAAATATAAATTGGAACAACGAAAAGCTCTTTTAACAAAAAATATGTAACCAAGTTTTAATGGGGTTGTCTTCTTATAAAGTGGCTCATTTTCCCAAGTAAGTAGTTTATCCAGCGCCTATTTTTTACTCTCGGAAAATTTGCTTCTTAGCGAACTGCCAGAAGGCATCGCATCCTTCTGCCTTTCAATTTATTTCTGCAGTAAGATTTTTATCGTTTTATTTAATAATAATCTTCTATTTACAAAAATGAATAATTGCTGCAGTTTAGTGTTATTTAAACAACCAATTAAAAAAATGTGCCCATGTTTTTGAAATACAGAGTGCCCATTTTAAAACTCCGAGCCTAAATTTTTTTAAATAGGCAACACACAATGCAACCCCCAGATCACTATGCATTTCTACCATTTTTTTTTTGTAAATTGAGATCAGAGTTGTTTTACAGTGCATGTATCTACTAATGATTTGATTAAGTACAAATTTGAGGTTACTTTAATAACTCAAATTTAATATTTGACAACAATAACTACAATAATTTAATAGGAACATAGTACAAAAACTAACGAAGCAGGTGTTCAAAGTGCCTTCCCCTTTCGTTTTCGCAGAGTATAACTCTTCTACGCATCGAACCTCTAACACGAGCTAACATTTCCGGTGTTTGACAACACTGAATTATCCTTTCGCGTAGATGTTCCTCATTTCGAATGGGGACTGCATAGACATCATTTTTTACTTTGACCACAAAAAGAAGTCTAGCGGAGTCAAATCGGGACTACGGGCAGGCCAAGGATGCAATGCACCTCCTCCAATTACGCGTCTCTCAAAACGTTGGTTAAGATAATTTCTCACATCCCTATGAAAATGGGGAGATGCACCATCATTTAAAAACCACATGCTATTCCGTACGTTTTGAGGAACTGTTTGGAGGAGAGCAGGTAGTTCATTAATTAAGAAACTTAAATACATTTCACCATCTAAATTTCCATTAAAGAAATGTGGGCGTAATAGTGGCAGTTATGTCGATTAACCATGCCGTTGTTTGAAAACCTCGCTTCATCACAGAATAATACCATACTTAAAAATTCCGCATTGCCGTTTAATTGCCGTCTAAGAAATTGACAATACTGAACACGATGCTCATAATCAAGATGGAGTATGGTGTAAACATGGTAGGGGTGAAATTTGTTTGCCTTAAGAATATTGAAAACAGAACCTTTGCTAATGTTTAAGGCATTTGCAATCGCTCTTTGACTTGTATGGGGATTATCCGTAACAGCTACTTCGTTATGTTCAACCGTAACTTGCCGTGCCCTTACTTTTGGGTTTGAAAATTGCCCATACTCTTGTAAATTCAGAAGAAGGCATTTTAAATGTTTTGTCTGTTGGAATTCGTTTACCTGGAAAGCGTTGCGCATACAAAGTACTGGCAGCACTCGCATTTTTTCGACATTCACCCTGAATTAGAAGCATGTCCACTTTGTCAGCGTTGGAATACATTTTGCACCAAAGATTAGTGATCGATAATCTTTGTTTTGCACCATTCAAGTAATGTGACTTAACGAATTTGATTAGTAAACTGTCAAGTTAATGCAAACATGATTGCCCTGATCTTAATTATAGAAATATTTTGTTTTAAAATAATAATCGGCAATGACTTGTATTGTGTGTTGCCTATTTAAGAAAATTTAGGCTCGGAGTTTTAAAATGGGCACTCTGTATATTATTTCGCACATTTCCATAAGAATTTTTAGTTAGTTTTCAGGGTTTTAAAATTCTTCTGAATCGTTAGATTGTACACTGCTAAGGCTATTACAAAAACCAAAATTTATGCCGATCAGTTCACGCATACGCACACTCACTAAACACAAACACCTGCACACACATCTACATTTACAATATAAGCGCACATACCTACGCGCTCACACACCAAAGCTTCCCACCAACGTGCATACACCTACGTGCACACACCTACGAACAAGCGAACAATACCAGTAGGTTACAAGAGTGCCAGAAACATAGCAACCATTTTCCACACTTAACATCGTACTATAATTGTGGCACATTTTTATGAAATTGAGAAACATCACCAGGCTGTAAATGAAACCGTCAAAACCTCGTTTTTGAGCATTTTGAATAATGGCATCTTGAAAAATATGCCACAGTTCGAAGAGTTGCTTCGATTCACGCCTATTACTGCTCAATATGCCACTAATATTACAAATCAAATATACACACACAGACTTCTTTCGGAATTGAAAATTATTTTCACAATTACAACACTCGTTCTGGAATTATGGGAAACTAAAAACCAGAAAGTATAAAAATATAAAATGCTTCCGAAGACGTAAAGAGTCAACATATTTTCTATAAGAAAGTCTAAGCGAAGAACTTTGCTTAAATTTCAAATAATGCCATCTTGCGTCTTGACTTGTAGCGACCTAGCAGAGACTCAAACCGTCACGGTCAGAGGGGTTCTATTAACTAGCCTGGTGATTAGATGCGATTTCTTGCGGTTCAACACCTAGCTATTCTATGTCAAATCTAGTGACACTGACAGTAAGCAGAGACGTAAACCGTCAATGCCAGAAGCTATTATCTGCCCGTACTTATGTTATCGGAGGAATCTAAAACAGTTAGAATTTTGCTTTGAGGTCGTTTCCATTGTACCCTCATTTTAGGTGCTACAAATAATTAGTAGAAAAACGCAAGCTTTTTTATACCTCGCGGGTTCGGTACGTTAGTCTATGTAATTTTCAAATAAAAATAGGCTTGGTTTTAGCTCCACGGAATTTGTTTTGCTAATAAGAGCTATCAGCGGATTATGTTCCAATAAAACAAACAAAGATTATAAACCGAAATTGTCTTATGTGTATAGAAAACTGTAGCGGTCCGCTGTACAAACGAATTTGCGTCTTATATAGTAAACAGGTTAATATGCGGTTTCTAGTAGCGGTGTCCCATCACCACTAAAAGTTGCAACAGGCCGAAGGAATCTTTAATATAGAAATTTTTAAAAATACGCAAAGCCTTTTAACAAGTTCAAAACTATAAGGCTTGAAAAATTAAAAAAATTACAAATTTCCAAATATTGAAAAAAATGTCTGCAAAACAATTTTATGATTTAGGTCAGAAGATAGAACGTCTGAAATATCGCAATTAATTGTCTATAATTTTGTTAGAATTTGAATTATGGGATCATGCAAAGGAATACTTATCTATGGGTCCACTGTGAAGTAGTGGTCAGTCAGAGACTTATGCTTTGAAGCAACACTACCAAAACCGAATGGATTCAAATCCCATTCAGTGCACCACTACAGTGCACTTCTACATTACGACATGATATAAGACCTATAACCTTAGTACTTAAATACCCGCCAGCCGCTACAAAAAAATTGTGTCTTTTAATTAAATTATAAAAAAATTAATGAAAACTTATAATATTCTTGTAATTTCAAAAAAAAGTTGCATATTCATTTGCAAGTTTAACTTTCAAACATTAACACAACGGTCTTATTATTTTTAAAAATATTCAAAAATTTAGAAAATATTCACTTTCCAAAACGTTTAAAATTTTTTAATACAATTCGTCTTCAAAACTCAAAATTTTGGATAACTTTAAAATTTTGCACATTAAAAATTATCTAAAAATTTTCGTTTTTGAAAATAATTATAATAATAAAACTACAAAAGTTCAAAAATTTCATATTAGCTAAATTTCAAAAATTAATACAATTTTAAATTTTAGAAATCACGAATTTTCCACAATAATTTAATCAAAATTTTACTCTTCGTAATTACAAATTTTCAAATATACGAAATTTTTTATTTGCAGTGTTTACACACTTTAAAGAATTCATATTGTTTATATTTTCAAATATATATTTAAAGTTTTCAAAATATTTTCAAAATTTTCAAAAGTGTCAAACCGTTTTATAATTTTTAAGACTCCATACTTTTTCAAAATTATAAGAAAATTTACAAAATGTTTAAAATCTCAAAATTATGGAGAAAGTTAAAATTTTGAAAATATTTATAATAATAAAAAATCACCAAAATTTCACATTTTTCAAAATATAAAATTTATATAATTTAAAATTTTTGAAATTAAGAATTTTTCACAAATATTTAAAAATTCAACATTAGTCATTAAAAATTCTCCATTTGTAATTACAAAACTTTGAAAATGTTCACTTTTTTCTTAATTTTCTAAATTGACGAAATTTTCGGGATTCGAAATTTTCAAAATTAATAAATTTCAAATTTTTTTTTGGAAAATTTTACAACATTATTAGTGGTTCCAACTTAAATTTTAAGATTGTTCAAAATATAATCATATTTTCAATATTTTTATAATTTATAAACACTCGCAAATTTCAGAAATTTGAAAATTTACAATATAATGTTTTCAAATATTCGAAATTTTCCATTTGCAGTGTTTACACCGTTTAAAATTTCAAAATGTTCAATTTTTTTAAATTATGTTTCAAACTTATATATTTTAAAAATTTGCAAAAATATCAAACCGTTTTCAAAAAACATTTTCAAAATTTATAGGAAAATCTTAAAAATTTCAAACCCAAATGCAGTGTTCGGTATTTTTAAAATTTTTTTTTTAATTTACGAAATTTTTAAATGTTTGCCTAATTTCAGATATTTTTAAACTTACAAAGTTTTCAGAATTTTCATAATTTTCAAAAATTGTGAATGTAAGTTTGTATCGGTGAATGGGAAAGAAAGCGAGGAAGGTTTCGTGGCGGTTGCCGGACATCTTTTTAAATTTTATTGTTCATCAATGTTCGTACGATATTTTTGTTAAACGCAAAGTGATCCATTATGAAATAAAAAATTTAATGCTTTCAATACGCCTTTATAGAGGGTGTTATTTACAATATTTCATCAAGAATTGTTTCCGAACGTTTTCGAGTAATTTAAAACAACTATTAATCACTTCGTATTTAATAATAATGTCATAAGAACAAAAAGATCAAAAACCTTAAAAAAAATTTTATGAGAATTGAACCCAGAGCTTTGCACTGGTAAGCGAATTCTCTACCTCAAGACCACTCCTACTAAACACGTGAGTTGTTTTTATTTATTTAGAATGTATGACACGTATGTAGTGTTTAGTTTAGTTGTTAAATTACGACATGACACCCATATAGGACGTCTTATGGATATTCATTAAGGACGTTCTAGGGAAGATCATAGTTGTAACAAATAAACTAGCTATAGACGTCCGGACGATGTTCTCAGGACGTAACATCCATGAAGGATGTCCATAAAATGTCCTATGGACAGACATCCTTGTGCTCCATGGGTAGCAAAGTTATTTCATATTTTTAATTTTTTTTTAAATGTCAAAATGAACTTTTGCAGAATAACGCTTTTGGTGCAAATATTTGCAACATAGTTATTACTTATTATGCTCAATTATTTAGGTTGGCAACAACAAAATTATAATGAAATTCTTTAATAAAATTTTGCTTGTTTAATTTTGATTTGTATAAGCTGTTGTTATATTTTGATAAACACTATAACATTTATTTAAACTTCGAAGCCATATGTTTGACTTTTAGAATGAATAACTGTTACTTGCAGATTTTCAATTTGAGCATGACATTTTTAATCTCCGTAATTAGTTTTCACGGTTTTCCGTTTTATTACGTACTTGCAGCGTGATTGCTTGTCCACAACCTGACATTTCTATTTCCGGACCAAATTAATTTCAATTAAAGTGTAAGATATGTAATTTAACTTGGCTACAGTTCTAAAATTTCCATATCTGTAGCACAACTTCGCATCATAGGAATTAGATTTAAATTATTCACTTATTACCGTGGTAACGTCATTCATTACTTAATGTGAGCTACAATTTACCCTCAATTTCGAATAAGCGATCATATGTGTCATTAATATGAAACAAGATGAGGCACGTGTAATTCTGTTTAATTAAAGGAGCAAAGTTTCAGCTGTAAAATGAGATCGGCCGGCACCTTTCATATTAATATTCTGAAAACCTTGAGCTGTCCCTTTATTTTAATTACCAAGTTAATTAGTCGTTTTTCTTGCAACATTAAGGATCTGTTTCCTTTCCAGCCATCACTGTGTGATCCTAGAATTTGTGCTAATGAGCTGTGCTCATTATCGGGTTTGTTTGTGTAAATCGGAGATTTTATTTAATTTTTTGCATGTTGGAGGCGTTGGGTACCTAGGTTCGGCAGCAGAAGACGAGTTCGAGGTTAAGTAATATAAGTTTTTATTTTAATTTTTGCTTTAAATCATCTGCTTCAAAACCAAATTTAAACTTAAATGTCAACAATTTTAATACTTATCCTCGATTGCAAAGCCATCCGGTGCCAAACCTAGAAATGACATTATAAAATACGGATGCAGCTTTTCAACATATAACCCTCCCATTCCTGCTATATTCGTAGATCAACGGTAAATAAATATTAAACAACAGTACGATAAAATTAGGATAAGTAAGAAAAAAAATTCGATCAAAACTGTTTTATTTTGGCGCTTAAAATATTTTTTTGCGAATTTCTCGCGAACGGTTGCACCTACCTACATTGAAAATGATCCTTAACAAAGTTGTAGAGTCTCAAATTTCCTACAAAAAATATTTGGTTACATGTTGTTGTCGGAGCAACCCTTCGTCGTCAAAAAGGCGAAAAAGAAAATTCTTCTTCTTTATCTTTCACCTCTTATACCCGAAGGTGTCGAGACTTTCACTCCGGGTAGGTTCTTCGCTTGTGTAATTGGAGGTAGTGGGGCGTTTGCCCTTTAGACCGCTACGCTCCTGAAGCTTATGACACCCTTCATGCCCATTCATTCAATGTCATTCACACACATGTGTTTAATTGTATGTTTTTTTATGTTGTTTATGACTTTGTTACTTATCCTGGACAGTCAGTAATCATAGTAAGCGCCGTTAATTGTAACCCAACGTCGAATGGTTGCCGAGCTCGATACCGATCCACGGAATTACAGAAAAATTTTCTGCTTCTTCCGGGATTCGAACTGAGGGCTCACGCATTGTGAGCCTGATCCTCTTACCACTGGACCACTCGGACCTTTTGAGAAAAAGAAAATTAATGTCATGAAAAGCTTTATGAAATATATGTTGCAAATGTCTCCATACCGCTATTTTATATTTTAAGCGTTGTGGTGCAAAGAGGGCCAACCGCGGGTGTTGGAGGTGAGACGGGCCTTTTTTAGTTTTTGAAGCTATGGAACAAAGGCTACGTTTTTTCACGTTGTATCCGCAGCTTGTAGACCCTCCCCGAGTATTACGCTAACGTTGTCTAGGATTCTCCCTCTTGCGGCATGTTCCGCATCTTTTCTAGGCATTTTGGCCACCTTAGTCTAAATCCGGTTAGACTATTTTCCGCTCGTGCTTTATTTTCGGCCTCAATTCTGAATTCCAAGAAAAGATTTGATTTCTAGTACTTTCTGGATCTTTGCTAGGTAGGGTCGGAAGCATCCGTAGCCTGTTACTAACTGTACAATGTGCTTGTCCAGGTCTATCGGAATACCTTCTCTAGCTTTAAGTGTGGGGATGAATTGTTTCGTGTGGTGTCCCGTCTCCGCTGATGAATTGTTCCCGCGTTTGCGACTACAGTAAGCTTTTAGGTATCAGGTCGTATCTCAGTCAGATTTCCACCCTTATTCTGCGCCACCTTTTTGCAAGCTCGTCGGCCCTCTCGTTACCGATGTTCCCTACGTGTGTTTTCGCCCGGTAGAATGTTGCCCGCAAGCTCCCATATTTCCGCCTAGAGTTTCGTCGATTGATTTATGCACCTCGAGGCTTTTAGTGCTTCTCTGCTGTCTAACATTACCAGATCGCACGAATCGAAACTCCAATCCGTCAATTTTGTCTTCTCGAAGTAGACTTCCTCCCCATGTTGTAAAATGACGAACGGCACCCCGATTTTCCACCGTTCGTTTGTGATCCGTTCTTGTAGTCGCCTTTCAATTGTCGTCGATTTTGAAAGCGACTCCTCGCCTGCCCGCCGGGCGAACGATGTCTCCCATGTTCATGATGCTCTCCACGGATCATGTCCTTAATGTAATTTTTCTCGTGCAACAAAAACATCAATCGACAGTAGCTCTCTGAAAACTAACGCAGCCTCCGTAAATACCGTGCGGATTGCTGACGTCGCCGCGCCGCCGATTTGACGACGAAAATGCGCTGAGCGCTTAAGAGCTTTCTAGCCTGCTTGTCCTTGCAAGCCTAGGCACATATAGCCGTTGCGTATAGCATCGCTGGTTGTACCGCTATTTTGCAAACGCATCGCATCGCTTTGTCTCTCTCTCTCTCTCTCTCGGAATTCCCACGTTAAGCGCGTCGTTGCTCCTATCTTATGTGCAATTTGCATGCCTTTGTCGCTTGTCGCCTTAATGTGCGCAAGCCACAGAAGCTTGTCGTTGATCTCTTTATCCCTAAGTATTGAATGTGATTTTTGCAATAAACTCGGCCCCCGTTCAGCAGAATGGTCGATCTTTTCCGCTTAGGTTTTTTCCCGTAAAAAAGCTATTCCGTTTTGGTGGCGTTTAATTTTAGTTTTGCTGCGTTACCCCAATTGATTTAGGCTTCTTAAGCCGCGTTTCCGTTTGCCCTAGTAGGCCTAATCTACAGAACATAGCTTAGCTTATTCTAATTTCAGTATTTTAACAGATCCAGTAGCTGTTGGTTCATTTAGATAATCGAATGAATCTGAGTCATTGCCAGTGCCATTAATATAGTCATTATCGGTGTCATAGTTTGAATCAGTATGGGTATCTTTAGCGACTTTTCTCTCCGTATCGTGATTGTTACCTATTTTTATTAAGTTTGGAAAGTTGGAATTTTTACAGAACACTCCACTGCAATGTAAGCAAACGTTTGTGCACGTCAATTTAGTGTTCCAGCACCTATATGTCTGGCTACATCTCTTGGTATAACTGCAAGAAATTGTCTGTAAAATACTATCTAGAACAGGAGGTGTTGTTGGCGGAATGAGCGATAAATTCGGTTTTGTTTGCCATTTCCAAATTTCAGAAGATATTTTATTGCAACGTCACAATTAAATTTGAAGAAAAACACGGAAACTGTACAAGAAATCTGCATCCTTCTTAGGGGATAATGACGTAAGGTTCTTATTTACTTAATCAGCTTCTCTATTAAAATAGATGAAACATTTGTAGCACCATATAAAACGAGAAAAATTGTATTGGCAGCATCAGCAATAGCACCTAAAGAAGCTCCTTCCTTTTGGAAAATTTGAGCCGTTTCTCTTAGGTCTTTATGTTTACAAACCTATTTACTGAGGAAAATTTACACTTCTTGAATAAAGCACACGTTGTTTCATAGCCCGAGAAAAAATGGACAAACAAAATATTTATTTATGCTCAAAAAATATTTTTACTTGTTTTTCGCTATGATTTAGACTGTGCGACGAGTACAAGTTTTTTCTTCATTACTCATCGAAACACAGCTGTTTAAGACGGACAAAAGCTGGTTTCTTGAAAGCCGAATTTACATAAATCTGCATCATCTCTACTTGATTAAGAGCCTCACCAATTCAAGTATTGTCCTGGAGAGAAGGAGTACAATCCACAAACATTTTCGAGTATTTCACGTGTATTCGGCAGCAGCGGATACATCCAAGGATACATTTTCCTAAAAAAATTTCTGTAATCTCTCTTCCGTGAGTTAACTCTTCCAAAGGTTTTATGGATCGCATAAGGGATCTGCCCAATTGTCATGTCGGCCTATTTCCCCGATTGAAATATCTAAAAGAAATCTTTCTATCACAAATTATTGTATACACCTTCTACCAGTTTTGTATTTAGTTGAACCATATCCTATGTAAATACAGTTGGGAGCATTTTGCATAAGGAAAGTGGCCACTGGCGTAAAATAATGGATCCTGCTTTCAACCGTTTCAATGTGCAACTGCTAATTTCCGCTGCGTTCAGCCTATCCAAATTGCTTTACTAATGTCACCATTTTAATATATTGCATCCAGAATCTTGCAGTTGGACTGCTCATTTCAAGAGGTTGCAACTGACAGTTTCGTTTTGGATTGTTATAATGTTGCGGTGGTTCAGTTTTAAAATTTCAAAAATAGTAGAGAAGAGTTTTACTTCCTGCCTACGAAATATCCACGTGGTTTAAAATAATCTTTCCTAAAACTAAATGCAATAACATGTGGCCCCGAATAGCGCGTGCATACGACTGTTCAGTTTCGCATATTATCGATCAGACATTATGTATCTGATACAACCTATCTTCATCCATACGTGCAGCTTGTTTGTACTTTGGGTTGCCTATAGTAAAAATGAAAATTTGTTTGTAACGCAGTTTAATTTAAATTACATTTGGGTTTCGTATGTTTGCGCAGCCACTTATGTCAGTGTAGCAAAGTTTGACATGGCGCTAGGTAAGTATGCGCAAATGGCCAAAGACAGTATAAAGTTAAAAGATGTAATACTCCGAGTCTCACCAAAACAATACGAAAATCTGAATTCGCGGACAAAACTGCACATATTTTTTCTGCTTTTAGTGAAAGAGATTGGTTTAATGTCGCTGCTTCTTTACTTTTCTCTGTTGCTCTGCACAGACTGGTGTAAATTGTGTCGTGATTACTTGGTGGAAGACCAAATAGTAAATAGAAATAGTAAATCAATAATCAGTCGATGATCTTTCAAGATATGTACTTTTTGTCAATGTTTCCATAAATCCATTAAAGCCATGTTCTGAAAAGATATCTTTAGATTTTGCGTACATTCAAATAGTGTTACAAGCGAATGGAAAAATTGTTTCCAAACCTTCAGATTTCACTTCTTGAAGTATTAATTGCTTCTTATCAAATTTTGTCATGTTTGCGGAAGGCATCTTTTTCGATTTCTTCCATTGAATCTGGTATCACGAAATTTGGAAGAAATGCTTCCCATACTGTGAAACGTATTAAGACCATCAATTGGGTTTACGTTGTAACCTGCATTTTCGAAAATAAATTGATTGGACGAACTTGGTAACATGTGGTGTCTCCTGGAACAAACTACTTGATTCAAAAAGTTGAATTTCTTTGTAAGAAGGTTCAACTTTCCAACTTATGCCGAATATCTCGCAACGTTCTAGAGCCATAGTTTTTATGCACATAGGCATTTAGTCCAATTTGAAGAGTAAAAAATCTCTGCTTAGTTGCTGCAACAATTGCACCAGAAATTGAAGAAATTGAATTGAGCACTTTAATTGATAATCTACCTTTGCCCTTTTTATTTTTTAGATAATTTATAGACGAACAGCTTTAAGTGAAATGGGTATATCACGTTATGTGTTTTCAAAAAAATTTTCCACTACTATCGTACAATATCAGTTTAAAAATCTGTAAAAAAAATGTTTTCTTTTACTATAGTTGCTGCAGTCCTCACCATTCCGATTTGTTGATGTCACTGCCCAGAATACACAAAATCTATATTTTTGAATAATTTCTAAAATGCATTTGTTATAATCAAACCATGACATTTTTTGTTACAAAGTTCTTAACCTTCTTTTTTAATTTGACATGCACTACGGGGGTACAAACTGCTGTGGTTATTAAGCCCTCATCTAACATGCAAAGACGGACGCAAGCAGCAATCGCGAGGCCGGGACTCGATCCCGGCACGTTTAGCAGAGCAGCACCCAAAACCAGCGGCCTCAACCGCTGCTCTACCGCGCGCCCCCTTTTTTTAACTTTTATCAGACCGTATATCGCTAAACACTTTTAATTAGCCATTAAAAATGAATCCCTTTACACATGATTCTTTTTAATCTTAAGAGAATTATAAAGGCAGGTACCATTATGAGTCAAGCAATTATACCACATGTCAAGTAATTACTGTAAGAAGCTATATAAACAGATTTCAGTACTAAAAAAGATCAGTTCCAACTTAAGTTAAGAGTTACTAGTCATAGAGTATTCTGATACGTGACTAACGAGCTTGGGTTGCCCTAGGGCATTTTTTGCGGGGACGTTCCAGAGACTTTTAATGTATATTAAATTGTTGATCAGAATTTCATTATAATTACATATGGTTTTAAGTTTAACATGGTTCTGCTTTCATTTTGTTTTGTTTGTGTAATTTATAGTTTACGTGACAATACCATGATAATGTTAATTATTTATGTTTCGTTTCTCGAAAACAGACAACAATCTTTAGGCGAACCAGCTAAGCTATCATCAAAATTACGGGGGATTGTGTATGTACGAATACGAACTGCATCATGAAAAGTCAAGTAAACGAAAAGATGCTAACATTAATTTACAATTGATCCAGCAACAGATGGCGGTAGGAGTGTAGTTTTTAGCCCGTGTAGGACCGTTTGAGCGTTGGTTTTTAAACCGTATTTAGGTGTTAGGCTTTTTTCCATCCTGAAAACGAACTGAAAGTGTTTGGGTAGGTGTCTTCGAAGGACCGTTTAAGCAATCTAGTAACAGATGGCTGTAGGAGTTTTGGCTTTTTTACGAGTGCGGGGGAGCTTGAGTCTATGTAGCACCGTTTTACCAATCTAGCAACAAATGGCGATAAAAGTCTGGTTTTCGGACCGTTGTATCGATCCTGCAACAGATGTCGGGGGGGGGGGGGGTTAGTTTTTGGAGCGTATTTGTAGGTTAGGCTACTTTGAGATCCTGAAAACAGGCTGCGCTCTTTGTTAACAATGCAGCCTTATTATACGACCATTGTCGCATGGCAAACAACTATTAACAGACGTCGCTTAGCTAAATAACAAAAATTTTCAAACCTGGTGACCGCAGCAGGAAAAGGAAACCGCCTGTTGTTTAGTTTAGCATGTTAATTGAAACACGCGTTTTCAGACGGGATAATCTTAATGTCTTTAAAACGGGGAAATCATTGTTGCTTAACGAACAAACATTTATAGATGTAACGGCTGTAGCAGAAAACGGAATTTGTCTGTTGCTTAGTGATGTAGAAGGTTGACAGTCTTCTATATTTGCTGTTACTGTTAGTGTCAACTAATTTTTATTTGGTTATGGTGTAATGTGTTTTAAAAAACGGTCGAGGACAGAATTTATGGATTTTGTCATTGTTATTGTTGGCTTGCCTTAAGTTCTTTCGACAAATAAGAACTATAATACCTGATTGAACAGTTCTAACAAAGACGAAATGCGTCTTAGGTTATTTCTATTTGTAAATGTGAGCATCTTTTGTATACTTATATGATCTGTCGTTTTTATCGCTCAGAATAGAACCCTGTAGCTGTTCAACTAGTTCCTTAATAGAAAATTGAGATTAATTGTTGTCCTCGAGAAGTAAATAAATTTTCTTCATTGCTGCAGCAGTGTTTGCATCTTCAGGTCTGCTTTTCTTCCCATTTGTTGCTTTAATCATTCTACAAAAATTAATAAAACATTTGTGGTGATACCGTGCTTCGACAACATTTGAAAATCTTTTAGCATTTTAATTTTGCTTTAACCATTTTTTTTGTTAGCCATACCAAGAATATTGTCTTTAACCTCTAAACTTCCTGCAAAAACAGCTTTCTTTATTTATTCTCCAGAACAGCTTTATCTAAAACTCCACAGCGAAACAAACACTTGTTCTTAAATTAAAACAATGGTATCCTTTGTTACTGTTACTTGTAGGGGTAGCAGTTGGTGGACTTTCTGCTATAGATTTTTGTACGCCGCGTTTTCTGGTATAGTGTTTTCGTCACTATCACTTCATCATTTTATTTGATTTTTTTCTAGGTTTTCCCATTTGTTATCACCTTTATCATTAGTGGCTGCCTCAAATTAATGATCCTACCCCCTTCTTTCCTATTTTCGCAAAATTGTTTGGAGGACCATTTTCACCAACAGTTTCTACACATTGTCTCTAGTTACAACGTTAAACGTTAAAAACAAATAGCGAAAATAATGTTATTTTTATATAAAAACTGCTTTAGACACAAAGTACTCTTATCTGAATCGCATAGAACATAAAATAGTCTAACAGATGTCTATGTAAGACTGCTAACCTAGTAGTGAGGAAACTATAAAACCAGTTCGAAGGAGATGGGCGCCCATTCGTTGCCATGGAAACCTGGCGCTTGATCTTGAACTGGCACTTCTCAAGTCGCAACGCTCTAATGATGTTAAAATAAATATAAAAATTATCGTTTTTCTCTTACGTTCAAAATATTTATGAAGTTCGTGTGAAGTTTTTCACAGATTTTCATAATATTAATTGCTTTCTCGTTTTTTTGACGACAAAGGGTTGCTCCGACGTCGAAATATAACTGAACCTTTTGTGGAAAAATTTAAGTTTCACAACGGTGTTTTCGTAGGTGCAACCGTTTACAAGATATTTGTGAAAAACTGATATTGGGTGCCATTTAAAAAAAAGTAAAATCGATCAAATTACATTTTATGAATTTTAATAATTTTTTTGTAAAGTACTGTAAACTAGATTTTTATGTGTATTTGTTGTAGGCAATTTGAAAATCTAAAATTTCCTAAACGAAAATTAATTAGCATGGTATTACCTACCGAATTAAAATACAAACACCCAGGTATTCCTGAAATGTTGATGGTCAAATAATAAGCACACCGAAATTAAAAAACTTTTTACATAATAAATCTCTGTATGTACATTCGATATTAATTTCAGTTTGCATTGCGTAATGCGCGTGTAAGCGAGCTCTTCGCACTTTCTGTTTGTTATTGGTGTTTGTTTACTAGCTGTAGAAGGAAGCATTGTTTGATTTAAGTTTGTTAGGAAATGGATTGCAAGCACTAGATTTAGCAAACAAAGGATTAGTTTGTTCAATAGTTTGAGAACCGTGTTTTACACGACTTTCATAAAGTTCCGAGTTAAAGGAGCAGGTGCAACATAGCCGCTTTAAGCTCCTAGGTTGATGTTGTTTTCTAACAGTTGTTGACGTTAATTAAAGCGAGTTAAATGCGAATTAATGTCAAGGTTAATAAATAAAAAGCTTTTCTTGTCTATAGCAAATTTTTCTAGAAATTCAATCGTTTTAATTAATCTTTTAAGACAATTTAAGCGGATTAAACTTTCTCTAAATTACAAAAATAGGTTGTGAATAAATTTATCATATCATTGTAGTACAAGGTTAGACAAAAAGAAATGTATTTTTAAATTAAGAATTAAATTGTTTTTATTTAAAATTAAAAGTTTACACAGTAATTGGGTTAAGCACAGCAAAAATAAAAAATCTATAATAGACAACATTCGAATACAAGGTGCATACAGAAAATAAAACGAAGTATGTCAGAGTGAAGAGGGGTTGTGGAATAGGTGGTAACTACCATGTGTTAATGCTGAAATTGAAGGGAAAAGAGCTAACATAATGTAAAACTAATACCAAAATAGTGAAAGACAAACTGTAACGAATCAACTTTTTCTTACACTGGTGTTCCAGGTGAAGTTGAACTACCATGAGTAGCTCAGAAGCCAGAATTCGTTACACTGGTGTTCCAGGTAAAGTTGAACTACCATGAGTAGCTCAGAAGCCAGAATTCGTTGAGAATAAATAGTAGACGGTTAAAACTTGTAAGCAATATTTTGTTTCCGTGTTATTACACTATCAAACTTATGATATTAAACGATCAAATTAAGTTTCTATATATTATAATTATTAATAGTTATTCACAACAGCAAAAAATACAGCATCCTTCCGGAACGGTACACCACTGAAATTTTGGTTTGCAACTCGCAGTTCTCTGCAAACTCGGCTGAAGCGCGGAAGTGTGGAGCTATCCCGAGTAAAGTATTTTTAAGCAAATTGGAACGGCGTTTCTGTCGTGATTTACTTAATTTGTAAGTTTCAGCTTTAACCGATTCTAGTTTAAAAATAAATATATTTAAGTCGGTACTACGGTGCAGTTGTAGAAAAATAAACGGCCAAAATGCTTTGGTATCAGGCTTTGTAATTACGAAATTTATTCAGCCCGACTGGGGATTTCTTTCGTTGTCGGATTAAAATAAACAGCAACCAAAAATAATCGGCTTGGGCACAATTTGGGATTTATCCCAACGTTAAATAATAATTGATTAAAACTTGGAAAAGTAATCGCTTAATAAGTACAGCTGGGGATTTGTTTCGTCAATAGACCAAATGAAACTTAAAATCAGGAAAATGTATGGTTTCGTAAAACTGCGAATGTCTTCCGACGCTGAACCAAAATAAGTAACAATTCGGGAAAATAATCACTTTAAGTACAACTGGAGATTCTTCCGTCGTACTAAAATAAACTAAAAAATACTCGGTTTTAAGCAGAACTTTAAGAGGAATTCGGATTTTTGATCAGGATCTTTCAAGATGAATAAATATACGGTTCTTCTTTTCTAGGTAATAATTTCGGTTTTATACAACAAAAATTATACAAATCAAAATACGAGAATTGGCTGAGGTGAGATTTTTTACAGAAGGGGCTACAGCGCGAATATTAGATGAGTTGGTCTCCACTTGTAGCGATACCTGCAGTTCTTTGGGAAGTTAACACTGCCATTCTTTACAAATTTAAAAATTGTTGTTTCCACAGTAACTTGTAACACAGCAAATGTAGTAAATTACATGAGATAGATAGAAAGGATAAGTACAATGTTGGTACCTAACGAAAAAGAAAAAGATATCTACGAATTATATAAAAAGCAAAGAAAAAAAGGTGAAACCGTAGTACTTAAAGAAAAACACTGGATTGGGATAAATTTGCAACAAAAATGGAGAATAACCTTAAAAACAACTAAAGGCTTTTGATTCGAACGATCAAAAGACTAAGAAAAAACAAAACAAAAACACTGACCCACTTAAAAGGCAAAAAGTGATATATACTGACAAATAAAAAAAAACTAATTTGAAACGCTGATGAGAAGAACACCATAACTACCCGTAGTTGATAAAAACAGGTAAGCAGAAAAAAAAGTGAATCAGAATGTACGGGATATTCAAATAGAAGAGGCAGTCATGAGATAACAAGAGAAAAAAGCTGCAAGGCATGATAATATAAAGCCAGAGATGCTGCAAAAGATAAGAAAAGCTGGGATGGCATTACTACAGAAGTAGCAATTATTCTACCAACATACCAAAAAGACAATGATAGCTGTTGGTGGAAATCGTAGAGGGATATCTTTGTTGAGTGTGCCGAGCAAGGTCTACGAGAGAATGCTGAAATATAGATTAAGGAAACCAACTGCAATAAATGGAAAATTACAAAGCAATTTTAAAATAGGGAGAAGTACTTAGCACTCCACTTAGATTCAAAACAAATAATAGAAACACATTTTAATTGATGATAGGGAATTTTATTAGCTTCCTAGACTTAAAAAGGCGTAAAAAGTAGCCTTATCGGGGCAGTGGAAAGAGTATACAAGAACACCAAAAACTGTGCAAGAACAGGTAACGAAATTTAACAGCAGAACACATAAACAAATACGACAAGGGGGAGTGTTAGGTCCACTACTGATATTAGCTTTCTAGATGAGCTAGCACAAAAAGACAGAAAAAAGAGCTTAAGTTGGTTGCAAGAATGTGGTACCCGTACACGTTGAAGACAACAAAGTAGAAATCAAGATTAGTAATATAACACAGTCAGTAGCTAGACTTTACTATACAATAGACAACACAATAGTGAATAAAAGTAAAAAATCAAAGGAAGCAGAAACCGGAGCATACAATGGAGTAATTGTACCAACACTAACATACAGTAGAAAATCGTAAACCTTATCAAGAAGATAAACAGAGAACGCCTATGAGCTTGCGAGATGCGATTTCTACGCAAGATGAAAACGACAAAAAAAAGTAACATAGAGGGACCTGCTAAGAGACCCGGAAATCCGACGAAGATTAGAAATTAAAATAAAAGAAAGTAGAAGGAAATTAATTGAAGTTGCTCAGTTACATGATTGCAGTAGTAAGAAAAGGGAGGAAAAATTTAGGAGGCAAAACTGAAAAACCATACATTTGCATACTTCCAGTATGGAAATATATTGCCAACATTTTCGCATTTGAGATTTTGACAAAATTACGTATTTTGGAGCTCAACAGCCTTTACGGAAAAAGGCTCAAGATTGGAGATATGAAAATTTCCTGCTTCAATACCACCACTGAAGAGAGTTCTAGAAATTCTGCTGGTAATAGTGTTATGCTAACTCACAAAAAAATACAAGGTAGCTTGCGGCTGTAGACAAGCCGGATTTTAATGTTCAACTATTTGTTTGTTCTGTCGCGGACTATGGTGTACCCATAGTCTGAGAACGGCTGAGATTCAGAAGTGGACGACAATGCTGATGATGATAACGATGATGATGATAATAATAATGCTGATGATGAGGTAGATGTCACTTCTGAACATTTGTCAACAATAAAAAGAGAAGACTGTAATATGGTTAGTAAAAATGCATCAGCCTACATGGGGATATTTCTTAGCTATAAAAAACGCAACATATGGTGTAAAAGCTTTTGAAATAAGTATAAAATTAAACTATTTATAATAACAAAATCTAATAATTAAACAAAACGTAAACAACCGTGAACTTATAGTATGAGAACGGCTGAAAATCAGAAGTAGACGATAATCCTGATAGTGATGATAATAATGATGATGATGATAACGATGAAGTAGATAGATGTCACTTCTGAACATCTGTCAACATAAAAAGAAAAGACTGTAATATGTTAGTAAAAATGGATCAGCGTACATGGAGATAACACTTAGCTAAAAAAACGAAACATATGGTGTGGAAGTCCTAGAATTATTTATAATAATTAAACAAAACTGTACTGCTTTTAAATAAATTTCATCAAAGCTGTTAAGCGAATATTTGTAGCAAGTAGCAAATCAGATACGGCAGAGGAAGGTTCCTACAACGGATGGCTGCAAGAAGGTACCTAATTTATCGCGGCTATAGTTGCCAAACTGTTAATCGTGCGGAAACGGTAGGAAAATCTGATTAACTAATATAAACTGTTCTAATATAAACGGTACGGTATTACTGAATTGAATTCTCAGCGGGTACGACAAGTACAGTTCGTAAACGGAACAATGCTAGCAGAAGCTGAAGCCACAGATGTAGGAAAAGCCCAACCTGGCAACAGTGCCGGAATTGCCATTTAACAAAGCGGACGTCGATAAAAATGTTGATTTTTTTAATTCCGATTTCTTTTTTTTTCTTAAACGGCGTTTTTTGCAACTTTTTTTATGTTTTAATGTTTCACACGTGAAAGTACGTCGGTTTACCGAATTTTGTTCAAATCTGGCACTGACCCGTAAAGTATACTTGTTCCTTTTTTTTTCTTTAGGCAGTACATGACTTGCAAACGAGTTGATATTTATTACAGTCATATACAGTGTCGGTGAAGTTGTACGAATTGGGTCATTACGAGGTTATCATACGAATCTTGTAGCCCATTTTAAAATTTATTATCATCTCTTGTTATGGTCTAATTTTACCATCGATACCCACTCTATCTGCTCAAGCAGTTGAGTGATTCTTATTATTGTTATTTTTAAAGGACCAATGCAAAACTTTACGTAACAACTTACTAAATTTAGTAAACAGCAAGTAAATCCACAATTTATCACTTCAACACTATCATCGAAATTCACCCAATACACACTTGGCTGTACACAGATGCTTCTCAGCACGGTTGTAGGCGCTGCTTTAGTTGCACCAACTTAGAAGCAGATTTTCGAGCTTTATCCCTATAGCAGTGACTATACTGCAGAAGCTTACGCTATTATGCAAGCAATAGATTATACCAGACGTTTTGCAATATCGTTATATGCACGGATTCGCTGAGCACAATACACTCCATCAACCTTATATATACAAACAATCTAATACTTCAACAAATAAAATAATCACTCTAAAATTTATCCAACAAGAATATCGTAATCATGTGGGTACCATCGTATGTGGGCAATGATGGAAATGAACTAACCCAGCAAGCAGCTCAAGAAACAATGATGAAGTCACTCGCTGTACAATGATTTTAAAAGTTTTATAAAAGTAAAACTAAGAAGTACAGCAAGCAATCTGGATACGTATAAGAAACAACAATCTAGGGGAAATAAATGCAGCCATTGGGTCTTGGCTATCGTCTTAATCCTTGAATAGATCAAATCATGTGTTAACATGGTTAAGAATAGGCCTCCAAACAAACTCACAGCTACATCCTTAAAAGGGAAGGCAAACCCACTAGTGAATTTTGTGATATCTTCTTAACTGTATTATAGCTAATTGTAGTAAATACACCGCTTACAGGATTAGCCATCATATTATTAACAACCTGAATAACAATCGAAATTAGTATAAATAATTATAAACCTTATCGAAAATAACTAACGTCGTAATTTCTAGTAAGTTCTGTTATATGTATACCTACTTTTAACTAACCTTGTAAGTAAACAATTCGCCTATTGATCACTTCACGTTGAAAAGCTAAATTACACCCAGACAAACGCTGCAACATGATACCCCTGAATTCTCTAGAGTGCATTCGTTTGTCACAGTGTCTGCGCGTTTTTCACTAGTTTCAAATGTGTTTGCCCTTTTTAGTACATTATTTTAAGCTTGAACATAAGTTTGCTTTCTAACTAGTCATCGCGTTTCAGGAAATGCGAAGATGAAATTTAATTTTGTATATTTCATGAATACGTTTGCTGGATTACGTTAAGTGCACTTCGTTGCATTTGCATGAAGCAAACGCGATTGAAGAGTGAAAAGTTCAAATAGAATATATAAATTTATTATATGGAAATGTGCGAGATTTTAGTAAAGGTCAAGACAAATGTCTTGTTGTTGCGCACAAAACTTACCTTCAATAAATATAGCAAATATCAAATAAAATCCAAAATGGGAAAAAATGACTTTGTGCTGAAAGTTTGAAGTGATAACCTCAGCAGATTCTAAAGTTCAAAAACATGATATACTTCTAAACCTAAAATTGTAAAAATTAAGAAAGTGTTGAATTTCCATATAAAATATGGGAAGCCAGAACAGCTGTTGAAAAATAAAGAAACTTATATCGATACCAAAACCAACTAAAAAAAATTAACGTTTTTAAATATTTCCAGTATTTAGGTAGTCAAGTTTAGTTTAGGTCTGGTAGAAACTGAACCCGAGGCTTGCTTCTCCTAGTGGTGGTCCTTGCAGATCGCTGTATTGTTTGAGAAAGAGCTCGTGGTGCTGGAGGTGGGCTTTGCCGAAACTTGGTGTGCTCTGTTTAGCTCGTGAAGGGGCTTGCGGTGCTAAAACTTCGCGACACCTGGTGTATCTTTTACCTTGTTTTAGAAGAAGCTTGTAATGTTGTTTGCTTTTGGACCGTTTGATAGTTTCATCTGAAATCATGTTAAAACTCGCTAAGGAATCGGATGCAAGGTGTCTTTTGAAGAAGTCTATGTGGATGGTTTGCTTGGACCGGAAACTAATCAATCCTTGGGCAAGGTGCAGCTTCAGTAAAAGTTGCAAGAATGGATTTTGCTGTGGACTGTTCTAACCAATTCTAAAACAAAACAATTTTTTCACCGTTCTTATATATCCTGACGAATAAACTGGCTTTCCCTATCTGTGCTTTACCGTGCAAGTGCGCTTGCTCATGTGTGTGCTGGTGTGCAGTTTATTACACCGCGACCAGTTTGCGTACAGAGCTAGACTATCAACAGAAACGGCACTCAACCACCTCACCAGGAGGGTAGAAAAATCGCTGGAAAATAAAAAGATTTTTTTGGGGCGTTTCTGGACATAAAAAAAGCCTTCGACAATACTTTTTTAACTCCATCACCATAGCTATCAGAAACCTGGAGCTGGGGGAGGCCTGCTGCAGGTTGATAGACTGCATGCTAAAAGGTAGGGTAGTGTATACTGCACTATTGAATAAGATTTCAGCAGTCGGGGTGGCAGGAAGATGTCCGCAGGGAGAAGTTCTCTTACTCCTGCTATGAAACCTTGTCATTGACTGGCTGCTAAGGAACCTTAGTAATAGAAGATTTTTCCTCATAGGATACGCGGATGACCTAGTCATCCTAGTTAAAGAAAAGTTTATTAGCATAGTCAGGCAACGTATGCAACAAGCCCTGAACGTGGTAGCAACGTGGACAGAAAGAGAAGGCCTTAATTTCAGTTCCCAAAAGCCCACCATAGTACTACTTACAGGAAGGAAAAATGTAGAAGACTTGGGACCTGTCCACCTTAACGACAAACTAATAAATTTGTCGGGGGAGGTAAATTATTTGGAAATTATTTTAGACTCCAAACTTACCCGAAACTAACATATTGGAGAAATCATAAGAAAATCGGAGACCACCTTAGCGGTAGTCAGACAAACACACGACAAATCATGTAGCCTAAGGCCAAGCATAGTGCACCGGCTGAACACCGGGGGGGGGGGGGGGTCAGACTAGCCATAACATACTCGGCCCTGGTGTGGTGGCCCAAGGTCTAACAGAAAGCCACCAAATTAAGATTAAGCAAGATTCAAAAACTTACCTGTTTTAGTATTGCGGGGGCAATAAAAACAACGCCTAACGCGGCTATAGAGACTCTTCTAGACCTCACCACACTATATTCTGATAAGGTGAGATGGCAGATTGGGACTATACAAGCTGCAAAATTTAACGTACAAAGTACAGTTACAGAGCATACAAGCTTGATTGGTACCATAGGAAGTTCTCTATTTGAAATGAGGACGGACCATATAATTCCAAAACATCTTGTGGATACACTTTTTGAGGTGATAATCTAGGATCTCATAGTGTAGACAAAACCTTGAGAGATGTTTCCTTCCGAAAGGCTAATCTGGTACACGGACGGTTTAAAATTAGAGACGGGTACTGGAGCAGGCATATACGGCGAAATACTAAAAAAAAAAAGACTTAGCTATCCTCTAGGCAAGCACACCTCTGTATTTCAAGCAGAGATTTACGCAATTTTACAATGTGCGCGGGAAAATAAAAGATAGGCTTATAACAATAAGCATATCTATATTTTGTCCGATAGCCGGGCGGCCTTAAAGGCTCTTTCGAGCCTTAAAGTCTCTTCCAGACTGGTATGGAAATGTTGCAAAGAACTTAACAATCTCGCAAAGCAGAACAAGGTGGGACTGCTCTAGATCCCAGGTCACAGAGGGATTGCTGGCAATGAAAAAGATGATGAATTTGCATGGCAAAAATCAACAGGGGTTTACTACAGACTACAACTTGTTTTGGGAGTGGCAAGAAGCGCAATCCGTCGCTATGTCAGCAACTGAATGCGACACGAACACACAACACACTGGAATAACAGACCAGGACAGAATTACAGCAAGGCGTTCATAAACAAACCTTGCACGAGAGGAACTGCAGAACTGTTACTTCTTAGCAAGACGCAGCTCAGGATCGTCACAAGTTTCCTAACAGGTCATGTGACTGTCAAGGAACACCTTTAGAGGATCCAGAAATTCAATGAAGACCTGCTTGCAGACTATAAGACAAGGAACCGGAAACGGCAATGCACATTTTATGCAACTATGAGGCGTTGGTGATGCATATTCGAAAAACCAAATATGAAACTAAATAATTTTAGGGCGCACCAAATGAGAGAAATGTATCTTATGACACAGGGAACCAAAATCACGGAATGGGCGTGACAAAAATCAGGGTGCGCACAATAAGGGGTTAAAAAAGGATGCCTTCAAATCTGGTATACAAACGGCTTAAAAACAGAGGAAGAGGTAGGCATAGGTGTAATTGCTTAAGGATTTTAAAAGCCTTGGGTAAATTTCCCAAGTAAGTTTAGGTTATTAAAACTTGTTTAGAGGTCAACATTAAGAGAAACTATCCCAAAGGCAGGATATCAGAGAGTCAATCGGCTCTTTTGGCTCTAAATTCTGTAAAAATATCATCGAAACTGGTATGAGAATGCTGAGAAAATCTCAATTATCTTGCTAGGAAGAAGTATTACTAAAATGGGTTCCAGAACATGTAAAAATAAAGAACAACGAAATTGCAGACACACTTGCAAGAAAAGGTGCCAAAACTCCATTTGTAAGTCCAGAACACTTTTGTAGTGTTCCAGACTGTTCTTTCAAACGCTTGAACGACAGCTGCTTAGACAAACAAAAACTGATATACTGAAGAAGATATGCCCTAATTACAACATGCGAAGCAATTTATTTTAGTCAACTCGCAACAAGGAGCTTACCAAATATTGGGTCTCAGCAGAAATGAGCTGAGAATGTTTACAGGATTATCAACTGGGCACTGACGCCTAAGGTATCACCTCCAAAAGATAGATGTAGTCCAGGATAGCACCTGCCACTTGTGCCTTTTAGGGGATAAAACAGGGTGTGATGCAATAGCCCTTATACGCGTATACCGTTTAGGTAATGGGCATCCTTTACCCATAGATCGCTCTACTCTAAAGAAACCTTACGCTTCATAGAAGATGTTGGACTTAGAGGGGAAGTGTAATAAGGGTTCTTTTCACGATAGATTTTTAAGATTGCAGTGAAAAAGAGACAGATGTAGCCTGAATGACGCACCTTTCAATCTACTGTAGAAATACTAAGGGCATCTGCCCGTTAGTGGCGCTTTCTAGCGAATTTTATAATAAACTTGGTATGTATCATACCAAATTTCATCTAAATCTGTCAAAGAAGTCCTTAAGTATTCCCAAAACACTATTTTTAAGGGCCACTTTTTGAGGTCAGTGCGCCTATTAAAAATTGAAATTGAGGAAATAAATACAGGTCTTTTAATGCATGCTGCGGAATGTACCCCTAAAGTTATAGACAATAAAACTGGAACACTATGTATATTTATTATCTGCACAAACTTTCAGATAACGAAAAAATTGACTTATTTTTTCGCTTCTTAGTTTTTTTTATAATAATTTATAAATTGTGAAGAAACATTCTCGTTGCAACTTTTCATTCTACGTTTGATGCTTGTATGCGAATCCCCACTCGGCGCGTCTATTATGTCTCTCTATTGTCGCGCTCATTTATTACTTATCCCTTCCTTGTCGTACTCATGCCTGTTTCCAGTAAAAGAGTGAGTGCAGTGTAGTGTAGGTTGTGAATCTTCATTCTTTGCCATTTAAATAGGAAAGCAAGAAATTAACGAGATGTAAATAGAAAAAGTTTTCACCAATTTATATTTATACTACACGTCACTTTGTTAAGAATTTATAGAAAAAAATGTCTGGCCTTCAAACACAGACACAGAAAAAATTTAATAAAATAAAGAAACATTTTATCACGAGTTTGAATAGCTAAAAAAATCAAAATAATTTGCTAGTTTTTAACAGATAAACACATTCCAGTTCAGAAAGATATATAAAAACACAAATCTATACTGAAAGTCATTTTATTTACAAGTTTTATACGACTGAAGCCGAATTGAAAGAAAAAGTAGGTACATTTTTTTTTTACATCGCTAAATATGGAATAAAGGTAAAGAAAAATAAACCGATAAGAAAATAGTTTAAATAATATTCTGAACTTTAAATTTAGTTTCTTATGTTATTTTAAGGTACGTAATATTTCTGTAAAATTTGTTGCAATTAAAATAATCTTTGACAAAAACTTTGTAATTTTTAATTTTATTTTGTGATAAATTAAATTTTAGGTTTAATTACGTGAAATTTTGTAAGATATTTAAAAAATATTTTCATGAACAGCTTTTCTAATAATGTGTATAAATTAGGTGGAAAGGAACCATTTTAAAATACTTTTGAAAAATTAGCAAACGCCTATACATTAGAAGTTGTATTTTAGTATCAACGTTTTACGCGCCAATAGTGACTATAGATTGCACCACTCCTACTACTAGCGGGATATCCACTTTAAGAAGGTAATTGCACAACATGTTCTTACACCCTGCGTTAGTCGTTTTAAAAGTACGGACTGTATCCACGTAGATTCAATGAAACTTGTTGATAAGACACAAATTTATTTTTCAAAGGTTAGCTTGCAGGAGTTATAAGTTATTTAAGAACTAAAATGCGTATTCTAAATAAAATATGGTGTTTAACACATTCCCTTTAAGCAGGGATTCTCAGGTTGAGAAGTAATTAAGAATTTATTTATCAATTCCAGCTTTACTTCGTTAAAGTCCATATTTAATGTGTATCTGTATATAAAATACTTAATTACTTTAACAATATCTATTTATTTAAACCTTATACGTATTTCAGCATGTTTACATGCCATTGTCAACAGCTGTACGCCGTACTATGACTAACCAAATTTACTGATTTTTGATTTTCCAAAAAAAGTTTCCTGGGATTAAAGCCAACCAAAAGCGGAATGGTAAATTTATCTTTTAAAATTTTAGTGGGTCGGTCAAAATTAAATAGTGAATCTTATTGTAGATGTATTTATATCATGAGCAATTCTGCTCAAATAAACATTTTTATCGTCTACCGTTTATTAAATAAAAATGCAAATAATTTCGATTTATAAAAATTCATAGAAGGCGTCACAGAGAAATTAGAAAACGGAAACGCCAGCAAAATTGTAGGCTATTTCTGGGTCTATTAGTTTACAGAATTAAGAAAAAATAATGTAGGCTGTTTTTGAACAATATTTTATTGAAAATGTCAAAACTTTGAAACTTTTTTTAGTTTCCTGTTTTTGTAGTTTTAAAAGTCAAGGAATGCTTGTAACAATGTGTACATTTAGAGCATTTACAATATAAAAATTTATTCCGATCTGGTAACCCATATTTGGGTAAACAAGGGTTAAAACAATATTTTCAAAAATTAATAGTAGCCGTCACAATGAAATTAGCGGGGTGGGACACGAACTAAATTATAGCTCATCCTTAGCTCTATATGCAAAAAAAATTAAACAAAAATGTTATTGTTAATTTAGATGCAATGTGTTTTTAAAATATGGAAATTTTGAAGTAATTTAAATTTTTTTAAATGTTCGTGCTTTGTATGATTGGGTTCTAGAGCTACTTTAATACTAAATTCGATTACGATCAACCAAGTCATTATTTCAAAATTTCTATAATTTAGAATATTTGTATATTTTCGAAATTTTCATATTTTTTGGGTTTCAAAATTAAAACAATTTGTGAATATTTTATTATTTCCAGTGTCAATAGTTTAATTACTTGAAATACTGGCGTGATCTATGATGTTTTCAAAATGTTGAAACTTTACCGTTTCAAAATTTACAAATTTCTTACGTCCAAAATATTTTTTTAAATATAAATCAAAGAACAGAATAGGAAACAGCAGGCTTGCACAACTCATACATTCTGTTTTCTATTATCTTTAAATGATATCTAACCATAATCAAATTAAAATTAATTGACACTAAACTGACAAAAAAATGCAGGATTTTCTGTCTTGTACGTCACTAAGCAACAGACGACTTCCGTTTCCTGCTACAGACTATATGCCTGTAAATGCTTAATTGTTAAGCAACGGTGACGAAAATATTAGGATCACCTTGTTTAAAAACGTTTGTTTTAGTTATCATGCGAAACTAAAGAAGAGGCGACTGTGTTTGTTATTCTACTAAGCGACGACGACTAATAGTTGTTACTTTACAATAAAAATACGGCGAAAAAACGGTACATGAAAGCTTTATTTTCAACGGAAAGCTCAGTTTGTTTTCAGGATCGAAAGAAACCTAACTTCCAAATGCGGTCCCAAAACTAAACCCCTACAATCAACTTTTGCTGGATTGATCAAACGGTCTTACGCAGACTGAGACACGTGTACGCTTCACTATAATGAAGTTTCCCTAAATCCTCCATACAGGAAGGACGTTTTCGTATAAATTACATTGCACCCAGCTCCTTCCAGAGCTGCAAAATAAATAACCTCTGTATTTCTTCATACCCATGAGCATCCTTAGCTTTTAACAGAGCACATCAGTCCATAACCTCAATCTTTCTCCGTACTCCGCAGCATCCCCAGCTCTTACTAAAGCACCGCATATAAAAACTAAAGAACTGCTACGTAGTTTAGAAGAAGTGTGTTCCGTTTGTGCGAATTAACAAATTATTTTGTGATTTATTAGTTCCACTTAAAAATTATTCATGTTAAGGCTTCCTTTTGTTTCAGTTTGCTGTTGTTAAGTAATAATAAAATTAACTTGTTGATTTCTTGTTATACAACTTTGTCTGTATAATAAAAATACATCTATTACTCTGAAAGGTGTTACCGCTTACACGAGAAAATTACGCGGCGGTTGCGCAACCTTTTTTCTCTTGAATTTTCTATCGTTTGATACAATTTTTTGATAGTATTGAATTTAATACCTCCTTAACGATTAGATTTGATATTTTAATACCCCTAGTACTTAATATTAAATTGTACGATATCTAATTATGAAATCGTAAAAACTAAAACAAAAAAAAAATATATATTTTTTAAAATTTGTAGGTTTATATGCCTAGGAATTAGCTACAAATTAGTTAATGTTTCAATGAGTTATTTTTTTTGTTACGCGTTTTACGAACTTTTGACATTTGTAATGTGATCCCCTCTTATTGATTAAAAATGAGAAGATAAGACATTCCTATTTAAGCTAAATTGCTCATCGGTGATAGTAGAATAAAATTTTAAATTCAATTTTTACATGCTGTAATAGTTAACGGAACTAAGTTTTTGCTACCCCCGATTTGTTAGGTATCAATGTTTTCAGGTTCTGTTGTTCTTTAAAACGAATTTTCCAAGAAAATAATACTATTCTTAAACTGCATTTGTATTCTTATCTCTTTCTTCCTGGCGCTACAGTCTTAGCGGATCCAGGAAACCTCCATTGTTGACCTCCTTTAGTTATTCCTATTTATGGCTGCTGCCTTCAGTTTCTTAGTTCAGTAGTTTACCAGCATCTTGCGCGACGTTCTCTGCTCATCGACACCGAGGTCTTCCTCTGGTCTTTGTTTTTTCGAAATGTGCCTTGTATATTTTTTTAGGTGTTCTCTGATGGCATGTCCGATTAACTTTTTAAATTTTAATGTAGGTTACCAAGTCTGGGGAAATTGTATCTTCCGTTTAACTCTTGGTTGTAATTATTCTCTACTGCTCTTTTTCTTGTATCAGACCGCATATTCTTCGAAGTATTCGCCTTTAAAATCTTAGTAGCATTTCTTCAGTTCTCTTGGTCAGTGTACAAGTTTAGCTTCCATAGGACACTACTGGTCTAACTATCCTTAGATATAGTTTTGGTTTCGTCTCCCAAATGATTATTGTGGATTTAAATACGTTTCGGAGGGAGAAGTATGTTTTGTTGCCAGTTATTCTTTGTTGTACCTCTTAAACTATCTTACTGTTTTATTGATCTGTAATTCCAAGTTGCTAGAATATTTGACTACTTCAAAGTTTTGGTTTCCTAATTTCAGGTTTTGTCCTAACCTTATAGTTGCTTTTATGGCCAGGCATTTGGTTTTTCTATTATTTACTTCCAGTCCTACCTTGTGACAGGCCTTTGTTTGTGCTGAAAATGTCCGTTAGCTTATTTTGTACTTTAACTTGGGATTTTGTCTTATTCATCGCTATTCTGGTTAGATGTATGAGTTTTAGTGGTATACCGAATTCCTTTCATCACTAGCTACAGGGTTTTACAATCTACGTTATTGTAGGCTTGTTTGAAATTAACAAACAGCTGGTAAATGAATGTGCTGTAACTCCATCCCTTTTTGGTTATTTGTCTTACGCGAGTTGATCGATCGTTGATCTACCTTTTCTGAAGTCGGTTTGATATTCTCCTATTATCTCTTTTGAGTACTCCACTGTTTCTCTTTTTGTATACTAGGCATGTTATTGCTGTGTTTCATTCTTGGGGGATATTCTCTGTCCTCCATATCTCTTTGATAAATCCAGAGAGTTGTTCTGCAAGTTTTTTGCTTAAAAACGTAGTTAATTCGGTTGTTATGTTGTCTACCTCAAAAGTTTTATTGTTTTTTATATTTTTAATGCTGTTTTAGATTCCCTGTAACGTTGGTTTTATTACTTGAGGTTGTACTCTGTATGGTAGGGGGTGTGTACAGGGTTACATGTTAAAAGATCAGCGAAGTGTTTCTTGCATTGTATTAATATTTTATTTTTTACTGTTGGGCATTTTCCTTGTTTGTTTTTACGTAGTAATAATCTCAGGTGAAATTCATCTCTTGTGTTTTATAGTATTTTGTAAAGTTTTCTATGTCCTTTAGTTCCGATTGTTTGATTCAATTTGGCGAGTTGGGCATTTAATATTTCGCGTTGTTTTTGCTTTACACAGCCCCTTTGCTACGGTTCTTAGCTGTTGGTATTTTTCAGGCAGTGCTTTGGCCGGTCTCTGTAATAACGCTTTCTTTCCTTCGTTTCTGTTATTAAATGCTTTTTTGCAGTCATTTGTCCACCATTTGTCAATATTTTTCCTTTTGGCTGTTTCTAGTACTTTTTCTGATGCTGTGATTATATTTCTTATAATTTTCACCTATTTTTGTTCTACGTCGTCTTGATTATTTTTCTCCTTATCTTCTGCGTTAGGGATTGTTAGTATTTTACTCGCGTTTTTTCTTCTTTGACTTTGTTTGTGTTAGATTGGTGTTTTGGGTGCGGGCGTTGCTCTGGTTTGATTAATTTTTTGTCTTAACTTTGTTCTTACTAGGTAGTGATGTGAATCAAGTATTGCTCCCCTTATTATGCTTGAATAATGTCTACCAGTAATTAGTACAGGGTCTATTTGGTTAGCGGTACTCCCATCTGGTGATCTGGTGATGTCTAGATACCCTTGTGTATTTGATTGTGAAGAAAGGTAGTGCTTTTTACTATCATGTTTTTAGCTGCGGTTAATTATAATAACCTTTCCTCGTTCTTATTGGATATTTTATTAGGCTGTGTTTTCTGATTATTTTTATACATACGCTAGTTCCTTACTAACGTTCACGTAAAAATCATGTGTGTCCCTTGTTTCACTGTAGTAAATGTCCCATCGTTGCTTCTGTAGTCTGCCTTATTCTGGTCATCTTACTTCTTGTATGGCTGCTACATCAATATAAAGTTCCTCGATTTACTTGTGACTCGCATCTAGGGCACTCTCTTAGTAGAGTGTCCTAACATTCCATGTTTCCAGAATTATGTCCTTAGTTTTTAGCTTAGTCGTCTTCTTTGTTTCTGTTTTGTCCGAGGTTAATTCGGGGTTTCCGTAACAATTAGTGATTTAACAAGGCTGGGCTGTTAACCTAGCACTCAACTCTCTTCTTTCATCTGGGCTTGGGATCAGCACGATGTCGTTTAAAACCGTCACATCTTGGCGTGGTTACTTGTATTCTTATATCCGGCCGATTGTACAGTATAGTCCAAGGTTAGCAACGACTGCGTAGATAACACTTATTTTAATCTTGTGTACCAACATGTTTTTCAAATTATGAATCATTTTCCGCTCTGAACTTAACCTTAAAAGAACAAGAGGCGTTACTTTCGAAATAAACTGTATAATAAATTGTTATCAAACTATTATAATCTTGTCCTAAATCGTATACTACAAATTTTGGTTATTTGATTAAAATCAGTTTCATGGCACAGTTTTAAATTTAAACTTTCGTTCCGCTACTTTGAAAATATACCTGATAGTAACAAACTACGACATTAGCCATAAACTTCAACATGCTATATTATTCGCAGCACATCAAATATAAATGTGTAACACCAAGTGCTTCGCGCTGGTTCGAATTGAGATTTTATTACGGGATATGAGTAAAAGCGCTGAAAGTTTTAGGATCGCGTATAACAACCATTATGCTAATGCAGAAGTAACTACCTGCAATTTTATTCCATATTTCCCACCAATTTTCTACTTAATTCTCTTCCTTTTCCCCGTACAGTCTTCGCAATAAACAATAGTTTTCTACCTGCACCATTTCGCTTCTAAAATCCGCTGAAATAAGTCTGAAATTTAATTTCAAGTAAGTTTAAATTTTCTCTAGAGAAAAATTGTGAGTAAGTGGGGCAATTCCATTAAACGCGAGTTTACAGTCACATTTCGTTATGCATAATATAAACATGAAGTTAAACAAGTCGGTCTAATATATACGGAGAGATTTTAGTTATTGTTATTAACGTAAAGCTTTATGAGGGTGTAGTAGGTAACGTAAACGAGGCACTTTACAACTGCTGGGAGAGGAACTTTGTCATTCCATTTTAGAAATTTACGGAAGTTTGATTATTTATGAGCTGGACCTATGCTTCAGTATACAGAACATGGTTCGATATTTAAGCAGGGCGAGGAAGGGGCGCGTAAAGGTGCAGATGGTTAACAGCGTACAATTATTGACTATGTTTGGATTGGTTTGATAAAATTTACAATCAGTTGAATATCTGGGATACAAGGTTTATTGTATTGACCTAATTATTATGTGGTTGTTGTACCAATCTTGCACAATGAGGTCAGCCTGTATGGGAAGCAACGCACTGGACAGGCTGAAATCAATCGTAGGTAAATAAAGCGTTTAGAGAGCACTAAGGGCTGGATAAAAAGACAATCCTTGTAACACAGAGGGAGTCATGATAAACTTTTGCAATAGAATTGAGTCTTCTGCTTCTACAACGCGACTAAGAAAAAGTCTTCTTAATAGACTCCAATTAACAGCCAGACTATTGAAAACGCTGGGATGGTTCTTCCTAGGCTACACTGCGGCACCCAATCAATCATGGCCTGTGCATGCCGTTACAGCTCCATCTAAGGAGGATTGGAATTAAGCAAATATAGTTGTAGAGAATGTTAAAGTAAACGGGGCCATTAAAACTTTCTTACCGTTTAAGTCGCTTGGACTGCACGATGTTTTACCAACCCTTCTGTAATGCGGCTTACTTTGTGCGATTTTCTCGTGTATGTATTATTCTTAGAATTGCAATAAAGAAGGGGTTGCAGAGAAATTAAGCAATGTAGAAAAAGAATTCCTTTTTCTGACGAGTTTAAAGTCTTAGGGATTACCCTGGATGAAAAATTCAACTAAAGCCCACACATAGAGGGAAACATATTAGCAAACCCTGCGCGTCTTTTTGGATCTGTAAAGTATGCTTAGAAGACTTTTGGGACTTATGCCTAGGGTTATACAATAGATATATACCGTTATTATTAGACCCGCTTTAGCTTTAATCTGGTGGTCTAAAACTACCTATCGCGTAGCGCAAATTAAATTAAACCGACTACAAAAAGAATGCCTTTTCTATACATTAGTACAACTATGAAAATTACACCTACGTCTTCACTGGAAGCCCTACTCGGTCTTCCGCTCTTACACCTGATCATTAGGGCAAAGGCTAGACCGGTAGTTTATAGACTGCATATGGATGATGAAACCCGAACAAACGTTAAGGGGACACGTGCATTGTCAGGAAAATACGTAACACCATCTTAGAAATAGAAAATAATATAATGTTGCCAAGTTACTTCTGTAATAAACCTTATTGGGTTTTCTATACCGATAAGGAAGAAAAGGAAAACGATGGTATTATCGCCAAATTAAAAGGTGTTGTCTGGTGCCTCGACGGCTCCAAAACCAAATATGGCGCTAGAGTTGGAATATAAAAAAAAAGCTTTAGGGAAGGTATTAGTTTTAGCCTTGGAAACCACACATCAGTTTTCCAAGCGAAAATCAATCTTATTACAGAATGCGTAACTGTGAATATTAGGAGAGCGTAGGAAAACAAGAACATTTATATTCTAAGTAAAAGGTTAAAGCACCTGAAAGTAATCAGGTACGATCAAAGATTGTTTCGGAATGCCAAATAGGACTGACAGACCTGGCGAAACACAACAAGGTTACCCTGGTGTGGTTGCCAGATTACTGTGGAAACAAAGGCAATAAGCAAGCAGACCATCCCGTTGTTGCAGAACACTGAAGGTCTGCTCCTGGCGCAAACTTAGAAAAACAATAGACTGAGTATGTTTGCATAGATATGTGTATCCAGGTCGACCATCTTACGAGTCTCGTACTCCTCTCACAGCATATTGTTTTCTTTTAAAACAAGCAAAATGGTTTGTATCTTTACTAGAGGTCAAATCCTAACCCAACTTTCCTTATTAAATTGTTTTTCGTTAGGTCATATAACTATGTATTCAGTAAACCTGTCACTTTAGTTTTATATCCATCACGGTTTCTGCTTTTCATCGGATTAAACAAACAACTGCCATTTTGAACTTACTTAGTTGAGGGCATGCGTTTTGGTCGTGTCGTAACAGCTGATCTCCAGAAGCAAAACTGCGTTCTAGGAAACAACCAGCAGAACTGGCGAATTTCCATATTAATTTGATTTACTAATACATCGGATTTAATTTTATTAATGCCAAGGAAATATGTTATTATGTAACTAGGTAAAATTTATATTTAATTTGTATCTGGTATGACGTGAAGTGAAAAAAACTTAAAATTTTCTGAATAAGCAGAAGTCAACAAATTTTAAAAATAAAAACCACGAACAGTAACTTCGTATCTATGAAGTAACTCGGAACAGTTGTTTAATAAGTTTTTGTGATTATTTATTAGTCATTTGTTGGAAAAATTACAAATTATCGTTGAAAATGGACAAAGCACTTGGTGATAAATGAAAATGTGGAAAATGCCTTGGAGAGTTGAGCATAATGTTTTCTACTCCTTAAAGGTTACATGTTGCTGATAATTTCTGAACGAGAAAAATAGCAACAATGCGTCGTAAAAATTTCGTAATAAAATAGGAAGAGATCCAATAGTGTACAGAAAGTGAGGTAGAGGTTGGTGCAAAATCCAGGAGGTGTCTATTGTGACAAGGTTCCTCAGATAGATTTGCATGTGTTTTTCTAGTCCTAAGAAATAAATATGAACGGCAGAATTTATGTTACAGATATGAAGAAAATGTTATTACGTTTCTACAAAAATTATTTTTAAATGTCTTTTTCTTCTCGTGCCATGCCGTATTCAGGGCGTTGGCGACGTCTCTTCTATGTTTGACTTTGGTGCGCAGTGACAGATATTTTTGCACAGGCATACATGGGGAACCTACAGTTTACCGTAGGCTTCGAACCACAGGAAGTGCATGCGCTTCTTCTTCAGAGAGGTTTTCTTGGAGAAAAATTCACCTCGCTGGTTTCCGGTTGTCTTGCGAAGTTACCGTTGATCTACGGCCGTTCCTTTATAAATGTAGACGCTGTAAATATTTAAAACAATAAAAATACAAAATCCTCGAGAGGTTAATGAAAAATTTTTCTTAGCGGTGTTGCGACGCGGAGAGTCGTAACCATAAATGTTAAATTTTGTACTTTGCAGCATTGAAGTTATACCATTTTTAGCTATCTGTTGTTATTTTTAAGTAAGAACTTGACGCGTTTGTAATTTGTCATCCTCTTCTCATTAAGCAATAATAGTTATTTATGTATTAGAGGCGTAAAGAGGCTTTTATGACGTAAGACGTAATTCTGAGCCCGAGGCGGCAGCCGAGGGCTAACAATACGTCAAAGGCCATAAAAGCAAGTTATGCCCGTGTTACATACACAACTTTATGCACGGATGAAGATTTTTTAGTTTAAAAATATTTCTAAAATAAATTGAAAATATTTATAACATAAATTGAATTTTTCACCCACATCTAGCGGTGCTTTGATTAAATTTGAGATTTGAAGCGTAACTATGGTATCGGGTAAACAACGGTAGCCATATTGCCTAAAATCTCATTTTTGCAAGCGTTTAAACTGTTTCTATTAGGTATGATATCGTTGTTTGACGTTTCATTATAGCCCATGGGCAATAACAAGACGTTTATGACAAAGAAATTCGTGTATAATTGTCAATTTATGGTACATCGGTGCATAAAATATTTTTATGCACTTTGTGACTGTGTTCAAAGCGAGAAAATTATTTAAGCGTATGTGTTTAGAAGTAGTCAAAATATTAAATCTGTATGAATGCCAAACCTTTCTGCACGTATTACAATTTTATATCAGTCTTAATTACGATCTTATAATGACATTTAACTCTGGGTAAAGCTTTGCTGGAAAGTAATTATAAATTTGTAATTACAGTTTCCTGTTTAGTTATTTAGTAGATCTCAAGTGCTCTTGTTGTAAGAGGCATTCTCTCCCCAATCATAAAATGCCTCGAAACCGTCCCAGCTTATTTCACAGAATCGTCTGTTGCATTTTATCAAAGTGCATTCTCTCTAGCGATTAAAGATAAGTGCACGTTATGCGATGCATCTGCGGAATATTAAAGCGACCCCTCCAATTTAAGCGCGCTTGACTTTTATAAACTTTGCTAGACGTCCTTCGCGTAACGAAAATCTTTCTTTACTGTTCCAGCCGGGGAAGTTTGTTTTATATCGCTATCGCTACCACATTTCGTTTATTTATGGCCTCTTTTTTATACGCCCCACATCGCGTCTTTGGAAGTTTTATTAACAAAATAATGGCGACTGGGGAGGAGACATGGTGTTGCATCGCGTAACCCAAAGTAATTTATATTAGTTGGTGTTATCATGGGTAAGGTTATTTTATACATGTAGATTATTTGCTTGGATGCACATTCCATTAGCAGGTGAAGAAAGGGATGGTGTAATAGCACAGCCATGGTAATAGTATTAACGGAGCTTAATTACAGATCTTTCGGCTTTAATCGTTGCTGTGATTAAGGGTGATGGAATCGCGATGTTGAACGTTAGCTAATGTAAACCGCATTTTGTGTTGAACACGCTTTGTTTCAGAACAAACCTGCATAACCACGTTAATTTACGCATGGAACTGGGGTGTGTGTATGAAGTGTAAAGCCAATTTTCTGACGGCTGCTAAATTTGACGTGCAATTATATTGATTGTTTAATATTTATCGGAAGGTTTATAACCTTTTACCAATACCCGTGCATATGACCCTTTAATAACATTTTACAAATGTACATACTGCTATATGCGTTTATATTAATTAATATAACTAAATAAATTTTCTGAATGAAATGACATCTGCTCGAACTTATAGAATAACAAATTAGTTAGGGCCAGCGGTTGGTCTAGTGGTTAGAGTCTCGGGCTCTGGAGCTAGATTCCTAATGGCAGTAGGTTCAAATCTTCTGAACGTTAAATATTTTTGTGAATAAATTAAACCCGACGTGTTCATGTGTATGTTGGGTTGCATGTGTTTTCGGGGTGGGACATCTTGGACCGGTAAATTGCGCTAAGTGCACTAAGGTAAGGGGCTGGGATGGGAATCATGGAGTTGTGCTAAGGCACAGCCATACGATTCTTAAAAAAATTAGTAGTTCTAAAGTCAATTGATACCCGAGCTTAAAATGTTTGTTATTTTATAATAGCACCTTTAAAGTTATCAAAATATTTTTTCCCTGTAAGTTTCAGTTATGTATGTTAGTCAAAATTTTTTTATTATCAAACAGAAAAACTTGTGGGATCAGGATACTTGATAATTAATTTAATTGATAAATTTCCAGGTCATACACTAAATTACGTTAATTATTTAATAAGAAAAATAATTTAAGTAATGTTATTCACAAAATCTAAAATTTGTCATTTCATAAATAAGCGGATAACCTTAGAGCAATTATTTACAACGTTAAAATTGCCTGATTTTTGTGTTATATTATAATAACGATAGAATTTTTATATATCTAAATTATAAATTGACTACATTGTATTTCTTGTGTACTGTGATATGATTACATCCTATGTCCACAACCAGCGGTAGCAGTTTTACATCCTCACGCTATGACATCTGCAAAATAATTAGAAATTTCAACTCACTTTCCCACTTACAGCCAATGAGCATCCAGGGGGCGTGGTCTTTCACAACAGTGAATTGCAGTTTACTGATAGGCCGGATACCGCTCTTTCCAATTCTAATAACTGTTGTCCATCTCGACAGCGCAGTTGATCTGGGCTAGCTAGGTTTAAATTCGACATTTAAAAACAAAATTGTCGGTAGCACCGTGAGCGACACGGTATGAAATTGATTGAGCCACATACGATGGACATCTTTCGGAAGAGATGTAAAATTGTGTTTTGTGTAATGTGCGTGTTAAAGATTCTTACCTCGTAGAAAGTTGAGGTTAAGCTGAATTTTCAATTGTGGTGGGCTTATTTTTTGATATCCGTTGGTGTTTAGCCTCAGCATAAATAAGCCGCCCTTAAATTAAACCGATAGATAATAAAAAAATAATAACTGTATATCAGGCAAAGTAAAACCTCGTCCCTAGAGTTAATAAAAACGCAAGAAAGTTCTGTTTGTATTGTACAAGCATTACCTGGAAACAAATGACGCGTTTACAGAGAAGACGCAAATTGGTTTTCCGGTTTGAGCAAAAGCTTCCGGTCTAAATATCAACACCTAAGAGCCCACCTCTGTATCAAGCACTAGCTTCCGGTTCCAGAAAAAACAGCTCTCTCTACCAGCTCTTTCCAAACCCGAAACCGCTACATTCGGGTTAAACCCACCAAGTTCCGCAACGAACCCATCACAATGGAGCTTCGCGCAACTCGTAAACGGCCACGTCTCCCAGGAAGATCATTTTTGTCTGAGAATCCCAACCCTCCGTTTCTAGTTTAGTCCAATAAACTTTATCCGCCTACTGGAAAGGCCACCGAAGTTCGAAAACGGACCCGCACTATTCCGCTGTTACCTCGATTGGAACCGAAACTTTCTTGGAGAAAAGTAAGCCGCCGTGTTCTCTCAGCAAAGACCGGACGTACGCCTACAAGAAGGAGAAACCACCGCCGGCGTAGTCGTGGAAAACTGGATTACTAGACCGAGCATTCAGTTTCCCTTCACGAGCCTCGAGGCCTCTATACCTTCGAAAACTTCAAAATCGGATTTCCTTAGCCCTTTTGTTCTAACTTTACCCCGCTCGAACGAAGGAAAAAAACTAACTCCTAAGACGTAGCCGATTTCGGCCCGACCTCGTCACGGAATCCAATTTCCTGGAGCTTTATCTAGGAAAATGAAGAATTTGTAAAAAAGTGGTTCCTCTGGCCCACCCGCCGTTGACGTCCGCGTTGGTCGCTATTGTACTCGTTGACACGGGAAGCGCTGATACAATTTTATCAATTTTTAAGAAGTTGTGTTAATTTTAAATTAGCAGCATTTTTGAAGACAGCTATTATCATATTTTAATACTATTCCACAGTTAAAATAAAGGAGGGTGTATGTGCGCTCTTGCCCTTCCCTGGCTGTGCCGCCGCGTGCAATATGTCCTATTTTATAACACGCTGCTTATTGTCTTATAATGCTAAACATTGTATTCTTGTAGGAGGTCTTTTTTTAATACTAACTAGCTGGATTCCATTAAAATCGCCGTTTTAGAAAAGCGCAGGACTTGTGGTGGAATGCGCACTGATCCAAAACGCATCAATTCTATTTTTATTATGTTAACACTCTAGAACTGAACTAATTTTAGTTATAAAATTAAGAATTTTGAAAAATTTCAATAAACAAACTACGATGTTGATATTAAAGTTGAATTATTTTGCTTTTGATTAATTGTTCGTTAGATGTGAAGATATCTGTTTTATTTTAATTATATTTAAGATAAGCGGTTATAAATGTTCCTTGAGACATCTATATAATATACGATGAGGGAATTAATGCAGCAAATCTACAATCTGTTCAAAATTGGAGTAAACCAGATATTCTAGATATCAAACCGCCCCAGGTGGCTCTCTGTGTACGAATACAAACGACATTGTAGTAGGTCAAATAAATAAAAAATATGCTTACATTTAACAATAGGAACAATCAAAGGCGCGTTTCGTCCTTATTAGGACTCTTCAGTCAGGTATAGGTTCTAGTTGTAAATGCAAGCATTAAGGACGCTTCAGGCGTGTTAAAAATAACAAAAAACGGTGATAGTTGTCCCCAGAGGCTTCTATATAATGTACGGCATGGACATTTTGTTTTTAATGTAGTTTTGCTACAGTAATTTCTTTACCGTACATTATAGATATGTCTCTAGGTACACCCATCGCCGCTCTTGTTCTTTTTGGCACGTCTTAAATACTTTCGATGCTTGCATTTAGAAACAAGAACTACATCTTATTGAAGAGTTCTAATAAGATGGTTTCTATTTTTATATGTGAGCGCATTTTCTTTTACTTGATCTATTACAATACAGTTTGTATTTGTACACCTGGCGGTTTGATATCCACCTTATCTGGTTTACATCAATTAAGCGTAGATTGTAGCTTGGCTGCATTAATTTTCTCACCGTACACTATATAGATGTCTCTAGAGACATCTATCACTGCTTCTGTTATTTTTGGCGTGTTTTCAATATTTGGCATTGTTCTTGTTTTTGCATTTTTTTTATTTCTTGACTTGTATTCCCCCTACCCTCTTTTTTCTTACTTCTTGCCTATTTCATTCGTACTTATTACGATTGTCTGGGTGTTTGCCGGCGTTCTACTCGTTGAGATCATGTCCTTATTTTGTTCATCTCCACCTTTTCCGCATTAGTGTTTTGCACTTTTGTATATTTGTGGGATTTAATTTATTTTCCTTCTAATATCAAATATAAGACTTATCGCTCACTTTAATATTCTAGTATCCCAGTTTTGTTCTCTGTTCCATTTCTTGCCGTTTATTTGTACTATTTTTTATTTTTGCTTGTATTTGTTGGTCCTTTCTGCTAAGTTGTATTCAATATAAATTTCTGATCGTTTTAGTTTCCTGGTATTTTGTCTTCCCCAACTGCATTCTTATTGTTAGGTTCCATTCCTCTATTTTTACAACTTTTCAAGCTTTTTTTATCTATCTATCAAGGAAGCCTAAGTCTTCTTGTATAGATTCTTCTATCCCTTTATTGATGCCGTTGTTTGCTGTAATGGTACCTCTGAATACAATGTTGTTCACTTTTTCGCCTTTCCTTGTTCTTCCGCTTTATTCTCAAGTGCATCTTAGCTGTCGTTTTTCTCTCCCTCAGCATACTTTTTTTGTCGTTCTTTCTTATTTTCTTACTATTTTTCTTTTGCTCTTCATCTTTACATTTTTGCAATGTTTTCAATTAATTCCTTTAATTCGTCTATATGATGTTTTGTCACTTCCCCTTTGTTGGCCATTTCTGGTTGTATGTCTTTTTTTTCTGGTCTCAACACCATCCAAATAAATGATGCTTGGAAGTAATGTTCATTTAAATCAGAAATATATTACAGTACCAAAACACAAACAGAAATTCCCGAACAAAAATAATTTAAGTGAGAGATCAATATTTACAAAAAGCAATAAACAAAACGAGTTATTTGATTGTTTGACAGGAGGCTGAATGATTAAAAATTAAAATTAATCTTAAGATAAACTTATTTTTCTGGGCTCTTGAGCTTGGTTGTATACTCTTTTGTTTCTATGGATGCCGCGTTTGTCTTTCAACATTATTTTCGCGCTATTATAACACGCAGGGTGAATTTTACTATTTTTGTTATTACGCATTTTTTAGAATAAGAGAGTGAGACAGAACGGGGTTTTAATACTGGAGAGATGTGGGTGGATAAAAAGCGGTTTTCATTCCATACACAATGTTTAATTCGTACGTGTGAATAATATTTATGCTGTTTTCCTATTTTGCAATTTTTTTGAAAAACGTGAGAGAGAAACCAACCGTGGTTGTGGTTCAGAAAGAGTAAGAGAGACATAGCAAGCGGTTTCCATTCTCTTTGCGAAGTTTAACTTGTAGTGGTGTCGAACCACGCCCCCCGGGGCGCTGATTGGGGGGGAGCGCGACCGAAAGGACTGGTCTTTAATTCCTTTTCGTAAAGTCCTAGCGTACACTTCGACTTCCTGCGGTGCTGACGTTTTTACCTTTTTACCTTTCTCGCTATATGGAGTACAGCTATAGAGTGATCTTCATGTTGGATTTGGAGCAAATGTGAACATTCAGCGAAGTTTTTCTTGCATTAAGTTTACAGGCCGACATAAGAGTTATGCCTAAAAGAAAGGTACGTTTATGCCAACATTTTTAACCTGAACAATTTTACTAATAAGCAGATTGTAGGGCCTTGTGAGACCGATAAAGCGGACGCTGTAACGGTGTTTGTGTGTGTGGATATCTGTCTGTCTGTCTGTCTGTATGTCTGTATACACTTTACAGTCCACACCAGTTAACGCAAGAAACCAAAACTTGGCTGAACGATTAGTAATTGCGGTCCGATGGAACAGCAAGAAAACGAGGTTGGTCCACTAAAAAAATGGAGATGCTCTATTTCAACCTAAATGCGCTTGAAAAAGAACTTTAGATTCGTATTCTACAAATGTCGCACCCGATCATCCCACACCATCGCCCAAAGGAGTATAGAACGTGAAAAATCGATTTTGTAACTTCACTAATAAACATTACTTGCAACTAGAAAACACGAAATATAAAACCGGGCGACTACTTCAAGGGGTGCTTACTTTAAAATAGACACGTTCAAAAAACCTTAGTATCGTATTCTACGCATGTCGTTGTAGCCGATCTGTAAACACGCGATTTCTCCCCCAACCATCGATTTTTTGTTTGTTTAAAAATGAACAAAATTCGGCTTCGAAATCAGTATGGACACGTTAAATGACAATAGGAACAACTTTTCATTGAGACAACACCACTAGGAGATTATGTTTCGGTTGTTAAGGGGGAGCCGCTCTACTTAAATATAGACGCGCTTGGAAAAGAACTTTAGATTCGTACTTTACACATGTCGGATAGCCGATCTCCTACCACCAGCGATGTTTCGATATTAAAGAAATGCGAATTTTGGTTTCAAAATCGGTATGAACATGTTCAACAACAATACGAACAATCGTCCATTAAGAAAGCCCCTATGGGAGGTTTCTTTTAGGTCGTTTACCTAAACAGTTTATTTGGATAATCGTAAAAAAAAACGACTAACGTTAAATAATAAAATCGGTTTTAAAAGTTTGCATATTTTAAATTTTCTAAATGTCATAATTTTTAAAATTATCACAATTTTCAATATTTTCAAAATTTTTAAAGCTTCTGAAAATTTTAAAAGTTTATGCGATTTTATAGTAATAATTTTTTCCAAAAACTTTTAATAAAACCACAATTGGTAAGTTTAAAAAAAACCAGTTGGTATAAAATATATTTCAAATTTTCACAATTTTAAATTTTTTTAAATATTACATAAAATTGTCAAAATTTTCGAAATATTTTCAAGATTTTCAAAAATTTCAATAAATGCGAGGAAGGTTCCGTGGAGGTTGCCCGACAGCTTTTTAAATATGCATCAAAAGCGGTCATCTCACCACTCTTTTTAGCCCACTTTTTCCTCTTTTTGATGGATTTATTTCCACAAATAACACAGTACAGTTGGTTGCACGGCGGAGAACTGCGATGCCGGTCACACGGTATTCAAAGCACTGTCCGCTCTGGTCCCCACTCGGATGGGAGACCAATATAGGGGTATGTATATCTGCAACCAACCGTGCTTCGGAGGGCACGTTAAGCCGTCGGTCCCGGTTGTCATACTAACGTCTTTGGCAATCGTAAACCATTTAGTGGAACTTCTTCTCCTTTCTACGGGTAAGGCCGGCCTCCTGCCCGGCATAGTGCAAAGAGGGCTCACAGAACCCGCACTACTTGCGGGTATTAAACAGGCTATTGGCCTATAACAAGAGGAAGAAGAAGAAATAACAGAGTTATAAACGAAAAACTGTTTTCTCATAGTAGACGGCCAGAAACTGTTTTCTTGTTTTAATCTGGAAATAAACAAAATAAACAAAAAACAAAAGGCTGCATTTGTTCCCATAATAGTTTTACTCACTGAAACAATCAGGGGTGTCTTTTTCACAGCATACCATGAGATAATAGTTTCTCACTTATACCTTTATTATTTGGGAAGATAAACTAATAAATCCCCAATAGAAACAAATGCAGTACTTTGTTGTTTTGTTAATTTTCAGCCTATTACAAGAAAACAATTTTTCACAGCATACTGAGGGAAAAACGTTTTTCACTTTTAACTCCTTTAGTTATAGAAATTAACCTTCTATCAGAAAAAATGTGAAAAAAGCTCTATCCAGTTGTGACATGACCGCCTCTGATGCATTTAAAAAATACGATGGTAATGTCAATATCTTGAAAATTTACTGATCGATAAAAATATTAATTTCAGATTTGAAAAAAACAGAAAGTGTTTTAATAATGTGCAAACCGCTCTGTGATCTTTTTGATAATAGCCAAATTATACATAAGAAACGAAAATTATAAATTTTAGTATTTTTCAGTTTGTTCTGAAAATTAAGCAAAACTTGTAAGATTTGAATGTAGAACATAGCAGTACTGATGCTGAGATCTCTATGCAGGGACCCCTTATCTTGGACACCCTGTATAGTATAAAATAAGAGAATTGGAAAGACAGCAGCGGGCATAAACGAGAATAATTTCATGGCGCTTGTTGGACTGCGTATATAAATTGTGTACATGGTAGAAAGATACTGTTTATGCACTATGGTATGTTTTCAGCAATATGGCAACACCGTAGGATTTTTGTGTTTTAAACACCGGTATGGTAGTCTCGTTATTGTATTTGTAATTATTCCTAAATTGTCCAAATTGCCAAGTAACCTTTAAATTGTGATTTTTAGGACAATTAATTTATTTTTAAATCGATCACACATGAATGTCTATGTCTATAAAATGCCGTCTAAATTTTGCAGAAGTCTTACAAAATCGATATAAATGTAATGCTTTCAATTTAATCCTTTTAAATTTTTAAATGCGTTTAACGCGAAATACCGAATTTTATGTTGGATGTAAATTCTTGACAACCATTTTAATATTTTGTTTATTGCGGTTTTTAAACTTTGTAAGCTATTTGCGAGCACTAAAATACACGTTATGTATTTCTTTCACTCATGAGTATACATAAAAAAGTTTCATTTCAGAACGTTGATGGATTATTTTATGTGTATCCCAAAAATTACTTTTATTTTATTTTTATGGCGTGATATTCTTTTGAATTATTTTGAGCTAAATTTGTAGCTAAAATGTGATGAATATTTTTTTTCTGTCTGATTTTTAATTATTGAATAATGGAGACTGAAGGTAATTAATTTAAGGGCCGAAACGCAGCTAAAAAACTAAATTCGCCTTTTTTTCTGATTTTTAACAATTTTAATTTCGAAGCTTCAGTTCGTAATTACATTCACCGTAGACATTAATAACTGTACGAAAGTTTAACAAAAACTTCTTTTTTCCCTAGTGCCCCAGTTGAACTTAAAGTGATCCATTAATTTCCTGCACTTCAACAGGAACTGACAGCAAACAACTTAAAACCAAACCCGCAAATTCTAATAAAAGTGGGCTTAAAAGTGAAAAGTCACTCCCTTAGTATTTTAGAGTAAAACAATCTTGAATTTAAATAAGGCCTAGGCTTGATTAAATAGAACACAAAGTTTTCATGCCAATCCGAACCAGAAATGTTGATTTTACTTCCTAGAATGGAAATTGAGCTGTGCGGAGTGGCGTTTCTTGTTTTTGAACGAAAATAGCTTCCCTGGCTGGTTAAAGTGATCTGGTACGTTTATTTAACATTTTATTATTATTAACTTTTTCATTCTAATTTTGAGCATAGACAACGCTTAAATGCAAATAAAATTTTTTTCACGCTACAGGCATCCATAGCTACAAAAGATGAAAATGGCCAATAACATTCGTTTACTTTTTGCCCTTGACTACGGAACTTAATAGTGTCATTTACTTTCCTAGGATAATAATTAAAGCAACAAGGTACAGATTTCAATATTTTATTTCAAACAGAATACTAAAATGTTGAGTTTAACTGTTCGTTGATATGGTAACAAGCACAGGCAACTTAGAATAATAGGGCTTTTAAAAAATAATTCCGATGACAGCAGTCAAAACGAACTATTAAAAATATGATTAAATTTCTACCTGTAGCGTGACAAATTTAATAAGTAACACGGAATGTATCGACTATTAACATTCTCGGCAGGCCACAAGCCTCGGCTTCGCCTCGGCTCGTATTTACCTACCTCGAATGTTATTACGTCTTTACATTCCTTGTTACTTAAATAACTATAATTCAGTCGCTATGTAGGAAAAAACACACACATTGCAATCTATTATTATACAAATAAAACCTAACGAAACACTTCTCATTTCGCACCCAAATATCCAGTCCGCAAATTTATACATATATTGTTGTTAAGCTTTTGCACATATTCTTCGTTTTTACTTTGTTTACTATAAATAGTATAGCTATAGAGGAAGGGATTGTGATCGTTATGTAAAATTTAGAGCAAATGCGCCCATTCAGCGAATTTTTCGAAGTGAAACTTCTTTGCCGGCAGGAGTGACCACTCGAATTCTGATACGGAAGTGAGGTCGCCTAGATGCAAACCAATCAATGTTCAGCTGTGCCATCACATATACAAACCTCCAAACGAGTGTATTATATGGCTTTGATTTATACAGCTTGTGTTAAAAGATCCAGATTTTAATATATTTTTGCTATTTTACAAAATAGGTAAAACAGTTATTAATGAAAGTTGTGCAAACTAACACGTATTATTAACCGAAATATGAAAAGTAGATTCAGGGTGTTTTATAAAAAAAACTATTTATAAAATAATACTTTTCTTAAACGGAATGCTTTATATTACTTTATTCTAACGACAAGTCTATTTAATTCTTAACAAATAATCTCAATAACTGTTTGAAAACTATGAAATTTACACAAAAGAGATAATTACATTTTTTGTTGGGAATTAAATGGACTTACCATTGGGATTAAAAAATATGGGACATTCTATTTAAGAAAATAATTATTTTATGACTAATTTTTTTATGGGATACCCTGTATAAGATTTTCTTATTGCACGTGTAGGGTCGCACAACTTTTATTAATAACTTTTTACCTATCACTTCAAATAGCAGAAATATACTAAAATCTGGACCTTTTGACTCATGCTGTATAGGCAACAATTAAAAAAAATATCAAAAGAGAGATATGTATTATAAGTATATTTGTGTAAGATTGAATTACTTTTAAATTGTATTTCTCTTTTACAAAAACAAAGAAAATAGCAATTTCAATTTTAATATTGACATTTGAAACATTAATAACATTTGTATATGAAAACAAGTCAGAAACTGGTATCTCATACCTATATATTAGTGTGAAGTACGTCATTTGCTATACAAAGTGACAATTTACGACCTTTCTGACCGGTACCAAACTTTTCTATTAATTAAAAATTTTCCAAATTGCCAAATTGCAAATTAAGCGTTTTTTACCATTTATAACGTAATATCTCAAGAAGTACTTGGCATATCAGCTTGATTTCATTTTAATCTCTGAAATGAATTAATGTGCTGTCCAAAGACATTACCGATATGACTTTTTGCTTTTATAGTAGTTTCTTATTTGTCGAATTTAAGATATACATCCAACAAACAAAATTAAGAATAAAAATTTAAAAATATTTTTAAGCAAAAAATACGTATTATACGGCAATGATTTTGATGGTATGAATTTTTTATCGGTACTGGTAGTACCAGCATACTATTTCTACAGCTAACTAGAACATGACATAACCGTTTTCGTTTGCTGTTAAATCATAGAATTTAAAAAAAAAAAACATTTTCAGTGGGAACACTTAGAACTGAACAGAATGGCAATTGCAGTCGGATAAAACTGCAAGAAAACGTGGTTGGTCTGCCTAAAAGGGAAGGAGGGTAGGAGTGCTATACTTCAATATAAACGCGCTCGAAAAATAACCTTCACCAAAAGCGTCATCTGCCTACTACTCCCCAGTGCCCCCACAGCAACTATGTTTTGATATGCCAAAAATACACAAAATTCGGCATCAAATTCGGTATGAAAGTGTTAAATGACGATAAAAGCAACTTGCCATTAAAGAAACACCTCTGGCAGGTTTCCTTTTGGTCGTTTACTTGAACTGTTTAATAGAATAGTCGCCAAAGAATAGTAAAAAAAAATTAGTTTTGGTTTTCAAAGATTTTACGATTTTCAAATAATTTAAAACTGTTCAACAATTTTGATTTTAAAAATTTTTTAATTTTACAAGCTTTTTAATACATATTTTTAAGGTTTTTGTTTTTTTATTTTAATTAAATAATTGTTTCCAAAAATTTTCAGATTTGTGCAATTTTTAAAATTAGCCAAAATAGTCGTAATTTATTAGGAAATATTAAAAAAATTTCACAATTTTTACATATTTTCATAATTATCAAATAATTTGAAAATTGTTAAGCTGTAAATGTTTCAGAATAAAAAATTTTAATTTTGAAATTTCCTAATTTTTAAACATTTAAACGTTCTTTTTAAAAATTTTGAATACTGTTATTTTATTTTCTTGATTGCAAAAATTTTCAAAAGTTTGCGTTTATTAAAGATTTTTAAAATTGTCAAAAATTTTTAAAATTCCTGTGATCAAAATTTTCAAAGTTTACAATAATTTGGAAAAATTTGAAGATTTTCAAGAGTTTCATAAATTTTTTCTGCAATATTTTTTCTAATATTTTGAAGTTTCAAATTTTTCAGAATAACAATTTTGATAAATTGTCAAAAATGTTCACAATTGTTAAAATCTTTTTAACACTATAGTATACTTTGAAAAAATTTAAAAAAACAAAACTATACACAAAATTTTAATAAAACAAAATTCATAAGTTTGTCAAGCTACATCCGGTATAAAAAACGTAATTTAAATTTTTTTATCGATATTATTATAATCTAGAACCTCATATACCCAAAGGTGTCGATGTATTCTTTCACTCCGTTAAAAATAAGGCAAATTTTATTTGTCATGAAATTTTCAAAAATGTAAGAAATATCTAAAAAGTTAAAAAAATTTTCCTAATCTTTTTGAAAGTCTCAATAAATTCGAGGAAGATCCCGTGGCGGTTGCCCGACAGCTCCTGTTGTTAGATTGATTAATTTTGTTAGAACGATGTAGGTGAAGTTTTTTATTTAAATCTTTATTTAAATCTTCACCTCGTGATCAAACTGTGTGGATTCTTCTTCATATTTAAAATAGTATCTACCGAATTCATTTTTGTACCAGATACCTGTAATCATAACCCAACACTACTAACAGTGCCAACTGTTTTAAAGCTGACCAATAGCTGCCATGGCAACTATGTAAGTTTTATCTCGTTTGTTTACAATTAAAGACGACGGTGCCCGCTTGGGACGCGCGTATTCGAGTATACTTCCTGGAGATCACCGATTAACATTTTTTCAATTAACCAAGTTGAGGAATCAAAATAACTACGCCGAATTACTAGATCCCAAGAAACAATCTAGTTATTTCAGCGACTGTAATCGATTCTTAACAACGCCAGGGCCGAACAACAATAATATCAACAGTTAATAAGTAATTAATGCATCAAACAGTAGTCACCACTATTTTATACTCGTCACTTTTACACACAGGTATTGATAGTTACTTTTAACATTCAACTACAATCAACACATTATTTTTCTTTGCATTCTGGCGACAGTTTTCAGTTTCTCACCGTGCCGTTTATTTGGTTTATTTTAGTAATATTCTCCAAACGTCTGTTTAAAACTGTTTCACCCTCATTAGTAGACCATAACAGTTGTGCAGTCCGCCATTTTAACACATTCTTAGACATTTATTCAATAAAATTAGAGAATTAAATATAAGAAAGTATAAAGAGTGCAACATAATAAAGTAATTAAACGTATTTTTACATTCCTCGCTGTACTGAGTATAACTAGAGGCAGTTATTGCATGCATCAAAGTTTCGGAAGTTGACGTTTTAGGAATGGAGAATAACGTAAAACCATGTTTTGCTATGGTATATGTGTGTATGTGTCTGTCCGTGTGTGTCTGTATCACTTTACGGACCAGACGACTTAATGCAGAGTACGCAATATAGGTTTAATAAATAGGCACACTGAGATGAAAGAGCAACAAAACGAGGTTGGTCCGCCAAAAACACGATAGGAAGGGGTAAAAGAAGCTTTGAAAAGTTGAAAATTTGTAGCAGTTTTTGAAATTATGAATAGTTTTGAAATATTTATAATTTTTCTGAAGTTTCAGTTTTTAAATAATTGCAATATTTTATATTGTTTGTAAAAATTTTCTCAAATTTTGATATATTGTACATTTTCAAACCTTTTTTAAATTTTGAAATCTAAAAATTTTCGCTTATTATCAAATTTTCAAATACTATTTAATACGTCCACTTTTAATTATTGAAAAAAAACAGACACCTCTGGGAGTTTTTTTGATCCTAAACAGTTTAATTGAATAACAGCCAATTTTAGATTTTCAACGAATAAATATTACTTGTAATTAGAAAACACGAAAAATACGTTTTAAATTTTCAACATATCTATAAATTTTTGAATTTCTATATTTTTTTAGTTATTTTGAAAGTTTTTAAGATTTTTACAAATTTTAAAATATCTAAAAATTTTCAATGTTTTCAAAAATTTCTTATAACTATTAATTTTTGAATATTTTTAAAATTTTAAAAGTTTCAGATTTTCTTAAATTTTCGAAATATCTAACAATGTTTAAAGTTTCCAAAAATTATCAAATTTACCAATATTTTCAAAAATGTCCAAATATTTTACAAATTTTCAAAATTTTGAATAGATTTTAAAATATCTGTAAACTGTAAATAATTGCAAAAAAATTTAAATTGTCAAAAACTGTTAAAATAATTGTATATTTTCAAACATTTTTCCAAGTTTTCTAAATTTTTTTGAAATTATTTAAATTTTCATAAATATCTAAATTTTGAAATTTATGTAACATTTTCAATATTAACAAAAATTTCAGAAGTCTTAAGAATTTTTTAACGTTTAAAACGTAACCAAAGATGAAATTGCAAAACATTTAAAAAATGTTATTAAATGCGAGGAAAATCCCGTGGCGGTTGCCCAACAGCTTTTTGCATATGTCATATTTTTTGCTTTGCGTGTTTACTAGCGATACTAGCGAGACGTTGTTACGAGTTACCCGCCACTAGGAAGCAGCAGTATTAATTATTGGTCGGTGCATTCTTGTAACTTTGTTAAGCTGTCTTTAATTGCGGTTAAATTACAGACTTAACTTGCAAAATGTTTCCAAGAAAAGCTTGGATATTACATCTGACCTAATAATAGTATCTCCATATTATGTATGTTTTCTTATGCTAATTTTATTTTGTTTTTCAGAAATATGGGATGTGATGTCATTGTGTGCGTTTACTAAGGTAAGGCATTTTATATTCAATACAAATATGTTTGAAAAAATAAAAAATCTTAAGTATTTAATCGCAAGATGCGCAACCTTGTTTTTTCCTCTTTGTATTTCTAAATATTTCACATTTTATTTTTTAAATAAAATCTTGAAAGTTTCGCTTTAAAGTAAAAGTAAGATATATAATATTAGATTATCATTATAGCCTGGTGTATATCAAAAATTCATAAAGTAGGTACTTAGTATCCCCCGAAATCAATCAAAATTCCATTAGTTGTCGTCTCAGGAGGATGAATGATCACCTGCGTCTTTTTTAAGCATTTCAGCGTTTTCTGATACTCGATCATAAAGAAATTTCACGTAGGGGTGCATGTTTACATATTACCTATTTAAACAACATATCAGTTTTGTTTTGACAGTTACAGAAAAACTGAACTTAAGTAATCTATACTAAGAGTATAGGAAATTAAAAAACATTGCCTATATCGCGATGTAGATACGAGGATCGTTCGAAAAATACGTCCTAAGAAAGAAAACGCATTTTTTTTGGGCAAAAAATCATTTTATTATTAATATAGTCTCCTGCTCGCTCAACGCACTTATTCCAACGATGCTCCAAAGCAGCAATGCCGTCATTGTAGGTCGATGAACCCAAGTTCTCAAAATAGCTATTTACAGCAGCGATTACCTCAGAATTGTATGAAAATCTTTTACCGCCGAGCCATTTAATCAGGTTTGGAAATAGATAAAAATCGCTGGGAGCCAAATCTGCCGAATAGGGTGAATGAGGCACTAATTCGAATCCCAATTATGAATTTTGGCCATGGCGATTCCAAACGTGTGTACACGTGCGTTATCGTGATGGAAAATCACTTTTGTTTTCGCCAAATCAAGCCATTTTTCTTTGATTTTGTTGCTCAATTGCTGCTACAAATTGGCATAATACTCGCCATTTATTGTTTTTCCCTTTTCCAAGTAGTCGACGAAGATAATTCCATGATAATCCCAAAATACAGTTGCCATAACCTTTCCTGCTGACAAAACCGTTTTTATCTTTTTTGGTGGCGAAGAACATTTGTGTTTCCATTGTTTGGACTGTTCCCTGATTTCGGGAGTGTGATGGTGGACCCAGATATCATCGACGGCTATGAAACGGCCCAAAACGTCCTTCGGAGTGCGAAGAAAACGTGCCAAAGGGTCGCCAGAAACAATCAAACGATTCAGTTTTGCTCTGGTGTGAGCAAACGCGGCACCCAACGCGCGGAGTATTTTTTTCATTTCCAAATCTTCAGTTAAAATTCTGTGCACACTGTTATTTGAGATTCTTACTATGTTTGTTATCTCGCGCACTTTTACTCGACGGTCATCCAATACGATACGGAGGACTTTTTCAATCATATCCGGGGTAGTAGTCGTTTTTGGGCGTTCACTGCGAGGTTCGTCCTTTGTGCTCACACGACCACGCTTAAACTCGGCAACCTAGTTTTTAACCATTGAAAGCGAAGGAGCGGACACAAAAATGTCGAATTCAACTCTGCTTTGATTTCGGTTTCGGATTCCGCCGAATTAGCGCCATCTCTGTGTGAGGCCACGTACATTTCGAACGATCTTCGTAAGTCACTAAGTTCTTGCCCACTGAATGATTTTGCCATATGGGTGTAAAAAATACAGGCTGTTATGTCAAAAGTTTCCGCCCGTTTGTGGTAGCTTTTTAGGTGTCAAGGTGGACACATTTGTCATGTAATGATGATGGATAGCAATACATCACTTCGCCCACAGCCTATTTAAATTTGAAATCTTAAATATACCCTTTTCTTATGTGAAATAAAATTAAATTCCTAGAAAAATGTAGTATTTTAGCGCAAAAAAAGTAAAATCGGCTGATTCGTGCTCGAGTTTATATTAAAAAGTATTTTATTGTTCACTTTACTGTAATTGAATGATAACTCCTAGGATACGAAGTATGTAAACATGTCCATAACAACCGGGGCGTAATGAGAGGACGTAATGAATTCATTACGCCCTCAAAATATTTATTTTGGTAAAAACAACTAGTACAACTTGTAATACAGAGAATTAAGCTGATTTGCCAAAATAAAAATTACAGTTTGCAAATTTTCTTGTACACATTTTGGTAGCGTATTCATAATTGCAATTCAAAAACAAATTTGACAATTATAAGTAAGCAATCTGTTTTTGTTTCATAGGCTACCAGATATTGTATTTATGTAGGTAAAGCGTACACAAAGATGCCAATTCTTTGTTTTCTTTTTAAAGAACAAAGTGAACAATAAAATCTTGTATGCACCACGGCGTCACCGAATGATTACGCCCATCGAACGATATCCATCTCTCGGGCTAAAGCCCTCGAGCTGGATTTCATCGTTCTCCGGGCGTAATCATCGTAGTAACGCCCTTGGTGCATAAATAGCTATTTATTGTGTAGAAAATGTATTTAAGCAAATGCATCCCGGTTATCATAGATTTTAACCAATTTTCCCTACTATCTGTTGGTTCTGTAGTTGGCAGTAGTTACTCATTACTTTAAAGGTGGTTTACACTTAAGATGAAAGAGTAGAAATAATTTACATTTACGGAGTCGAGCATCAATGCGCTCGGAGAACAGCGGCTGCTTTTAACCAAAGGCACCCAGATAGAAATGTCTCGCTCACATACGTTTTGAAGCTTGTGAGAAATTTTAAGGAAAGTGGATTTGTTGGAAATGATAAATGTGCAAAACCTAGAGCGTTTGCAGCAAATCGCACTAGCTAATTATACAAAATTCAGATCTACCAAAAATGGAGTTTTTTAGGAGATTAGCGTAAAATTAAAATTTAAATCTTTTAAAGGATATTTGCTTTTCTGATGAGTGCACATTGTTCTTGAATTGTTTTGTTAATAAACAAAACTGTCGCTACTGCACTGATGTAAATTTTCATATTTTTAGAGAGGCTATACGCAGTGGCTAGAAAAATTAAGAGTGTAGGCAGGTATATTGGGGGACACCGTTATCGGTTTTTCATTCATGGAAAGAAGTTTAAATGGGAAAATTTACTTGAACATTCTACAAGACGCTATCAATATTTTAATAACAAAAATTCTATAAAACCAACATGACGTACATGGAAACTTAAAACTAGATAAAGATCTGCACTGTCAGTGTAACCAGAACAGTGAATTTTCCAAACCAAAAATCATTATTTAAAAGATAAAATTATTTTAGGTGTTTGTAATATTAATTTAGAATATGTTTTATTGGAAAACAACAACTACGCAAAAATCAACGAAGTTATTTAAAATAGAGCAGAATGTAGTACGCATTATTGCAAAGTTTGCATTTGTGTATTGCACTGGTCAGTAATTAAGTAGGTAATAGTTTTAAATATCGAAATAAGTTTAGATAACGTACTTCAATTCTTAATGGCTAATTATTTTTTATTTAATTATTACAAACAAAATTCTTCATCACTTTATACGAGAGCAGTTGAAAATCAATCAATTTTTGGGGGTGGCGTTTTACAAGTATAATTCCGATATTTAATTAGTAATTTTTTAAGCAATCCAGGTATTTGTAGATCTACGTGCAAATCTCCTTCAAATAAGTGTGATCTTGCACATAAATATTAATAGAAGGTATGGTCTTATAGCCACAATAGGCTCTTTTTCAGTAAAAAAGACTGATTGATTACATCAGCAAGATGGAGCCCCTGCTTATTACGTATTCCCTGTTCGGCGTTGATTAAATGACCTTCTTCAAAGTTATTTGTTTTCGAAAGAGCGTGGTGACATAGAGGAACCAATTGTTCAATGCAGGCTGTGAATAGCAAGAAGTACAAGCACTTTTTCTCTAGAGAAAGTTTTTTTGGCAGAACACCTCGCTGGTTTGCCATTGCCATGCAAAGAACAGAATTTGCAAAGTACATAACTACTAACGAGCAGAATACTGTGACGCTCTTTTGTTACATGGCCGGTGGTGCGGTTGAAATTGTACGTTGGCTTCTGCGTACAACCTCGGTGAAATGCTCGGACGCCAGATTTTGTAGTAGAGTTTACTTTCTGAACGGACTTTACTGGAAGAGGGCTTTTCTCTAATAGAATTGCTTTTTGTGGAGAAAGTTTTTCCTCGGTCGGTCATGGTTCTCTAGTATCTAGTGGAAGACTACAGTGAAGATAATGTTCTCCAGGGGTCTAAATAGTTTTACTTACCGAAGCCATTTGTGCCTAGGTAATGTTAATAAACAAACAAATATAACTCTAAATCATATGTCATTAAATAAATCAAAAAGTTAAATACAGGAACTTGTTACAAAAATAATTATTACACTAAAACGCAAGGTATTACAGGGGGGCAAACAAAATACAGACGCGGTACTGTAGCAATCCGGTAGCAATACGGTGGCAATACGGTAGCAGATAAAATACGATAGCAAACAAGATACGGTAGCAATTAAGATACAGCAGTCTATGATAGCTAACGGTAGCAGATAGGATATTGTAGCCTACGGTAGCAGTTAAGATACAGTAGTCTACGGTAGCTGATATAATACAACAGCGTACGGTAACAAACGGTAGTAGATAACTAACCAAGTAACAATGAGGCGTTCTGGTGCAAACGTTACTAAATTTAAAATCAACGGGTAAGACAGTTATAACGAACAAACGGTATTGTCATATTTATAAACAAATTTGTTGTTCGTGGTTGTTTATTCAATTTACGTTTGTTTTCCGATATCTCCGGAATATCTTGACCGATTTTCACCAAATTTGGTATGTGGGAGTTTTTTAGTTGGAGGTAGTTCTATCTAAGATTTTTTAACCGGATTCGAAAACAGAAAGAAACTATGCTTTCTTGGTCTCGATCATTTTGGAAAGGCGTTTTTGTAATTTTGAAAACGTAAAGTTGTTGAATTCAGAAACAAATCATTTGTTTTTTTGTATCTTCAAAACTAAGGCTGTGTCGAATTTTTAAAAATGTTCACTTTAATGCCCGACTATTCAAAAACAGAACACCCAATCGATAAAAAACATCATATTATTTAATGGTTTTCAATAAATATAAAAGAATGAAAATTGCAAAAATGCCAGGTTTTCAAAATTTAAAATTAAAATTTATAAATCACATTATTTAAAAGCGGCAATGGTGTAGAAAATTTTATTGTCGATTTGTACGTTTTTTTACTGTTTTTAATTTATGCATTTAGGAAAGATTTTTCCTTGTACATAATAATAATTCATGCAACCTCAACTCTGATTTCCACAATTATATTACTTGCCATGGTAATAATGGTTTTAAAAACTTGTTTTTATTACAATGTTTACTTATATTCCTCCATTAAATTCTACAATTGCTTACCTCCAGCTTTTAAAAAAAATGTAACGCCAATTTCTTCAAAAGAAACTCAAAAAAATGCTATTTACCTATCCAAGAGTTTCTTGATTATTTTTTAATTCAAAATAATTAGTCACTTCATTTATGTTAATGTGTTTATGCTTATGACTATGTATAATTTTAAATGTAATCTTTATTTATGTACACCTTTTGGTTTATGCATAATAAATTGATTACCACTACTATATAGAATGTCAGTTACAACAAATTAATATTTTCGAAACGGTAAACAAGAATCTTATTTACAACAAACAATTTTGATGTATTTCACTTGGCAGTTATTTTAAGGAAGCAACTTTTGCTAAAGAAAAGAAAACACAAAAGTATCCATAAAGTTAAGCCCTAAGGAGAGAACCTCCTTATCTTCCATGCAATTACGTAAATGCGATTATATGGAACCCCATTCTTGAAAATCACCAGATAATACTGAGTATAAGCTTGAAGTTGTTACAGTTTAATTAGTTACCTTGAGAAAGTATCTTGTTGTCAGCTGAGCCAATTAGAAGTTTGAAAAGAAGAAAAGGATTGTAACTAAGGAACGTTTTAGTTCCACCTGGCTGTGACATTAACGTAGGGAAGCTAATATTGCAGGACGGCTGTCGTGTGACCCCACGTGATATGTTAATATGACATTTTTTTACTGCTTTATAAAGTTATTGGAAGAAGATGTTTGAGTTTCAGGTCAATTTAGAGCAGTGTTTTTAAAACTGTGGTTAGCGAACATCATTCAAAAAGTTTTTAAATTAAAATTGTTTTTTTTTATTACATCGTAGGCGTCCAAAAGAAATGTGCTATAAATAAAATATTTTTAAATCAAACTTAATTATAGCGAGATTTGTAAGACCGTTTTAAATCGTTGTGTCAGTTGTTCGTGCTCGGCATAAGTGAGCTAGACTGTAGTAAATAACAATAAAACAAACCAGCTTTCCTTTGATGGAAATTTTGCTAGGAGATAACAGAAAGGATTCAGATTTCAAACTAATACAGAGTGAGCATAAATGCTCGAGGACCACGTAACATAGGCAACCCATTGTACAGAAGTGACAGTTGTAGCAATTAACATTGGCATTGCACGTACATATTAGAGCACAGAAAACGTATTTTTATTAAATAATGAATTTGGCACGTCTTAAAACAACTGTGTAAAAACATTTAATAAAACAAAAGTAAATGATAGGATTTATTTAAGAATATTATTGTCGAGAAACATATTTCATTTATAAATTACAATAGCTGCCATTGCCATTGCTTTGTAAACACGAATCCGATTTATTCCCAATAAATCATATCATGATCAATGTCTGGACACAACCCCAACTAAATAACACCAAACCATTTCCAGTGTTAATGCATTTAATCAAACAAATAATTTCTATCAACAGGACAATATTATTGAAGAATATAACTTACAAGTCTACTTACATTACAGAAATACCTGTACAAAAAATAAGTTTTAGCTGTAGTTAGATTACTTTACTGAATACATTACCAGTTTGTGCAAATAACGTCCTAATTGATTTATGAGGACTTCTTTCAATTCGAGCTTGAATATCCTCTACAACTTCTTCTGTAAGTATAGTGGGTCTACCTGTAGACTTGCCCTTACTAATGCAGTTCTTGTTCTCAAAGCGATGAACAGGAAGTAGCTTATGGTTTACAAAGTTTTCATAGCCTACGTTCTCATTCGGGAAAGCTTCCCTAAACTGTTCAATACAAGATTGCAACGAATATGACCATGAACCATCTGCATTCCGGGTTCCACTTTGGAAATGGGCCATAAGAATAATTGTGTCTTGTTCAGTTGTAAAAGGCATGATAGATCAAATCTGAAATATGAGGTTGTGTTATGATTTCAATCTTGAAAATAACTGCATTCGTACACTTACCTTAAACGATTTAAAGGTAGATCAATAACTTCTGAAAAGAACTGTATTTTTTAAATAAATCACGCAGTTTGATAATTGTGTTAATTAACCGAAAAAACGTGGATAAATATTTTTAAACCTAACAACTTTAAACAAAGAAAATATTGATAGCCTAAACCGCTTCAAAATGGCAACCGATTCTATCAAAAAAGCGGCCATTGCATAAACCGTTTTCCAACCGCACATGAATTGTTGTACCAAGAAAATTAGTAATGATTTTTAAAATTTATTAAATTAGCTTTCCAACGATGTACCACATGAGGACAAAAACTAAAATAGGACGAGGGGTCAAGTAAAGCTTCATTTTAAAAGTCCCATTAAACTGAACAATTTTTGTATTGGAAGGTTTTCGATATCACCGTTACGAAATGGCGGTTCAATTTCTAAAAAATTACTTTCTATAATCGGATGAATCGCTTCTTTTAGCGCATCTAAGGCAGTGAAACATAAGTTGTTTTGCTGATTAAAAAGTATATTCTCATAACATTTAAATCCACGTGCAAGTTGAAGTTGGACATTTCAACAATGCACTTGCAGTAAGCAATAATATGTATAAGTTTAGTATTATAATTGATTGATTCTGTGGAGGTATGGGCAATATTAAATGCATTAAAAGAATGTCGTATAGACTATAGATATACTAGAATCATAGAACAGGTATACAAAAACACCACCTCAAAAGTTAAATTACATGAAAACACAAATCCGATCAAATTAGAGAGAGGTGTCAGACAAGGCGATACGATCTCACCTAAATTGTTTACAGCAGCCCTGGAATACATCTTCAAAAAACTGAGATGGGATACAAAAGGCTTAAACATAAATGGCGAAAGGTTAAACCATCTAAGGTTCGCGGACGACGTAGTATTGATCTCAGAAGACCTACGAGAAACAAAAGAAATGCTAGATCAACTAAATAATGAGTCAGAACAGATCGGACTTAAACATAATGACAAATTTGGTTTTAAGTGGAAATATAAAAATAGGAGACGACGCTATAAAATTGGTGGAAAAATATAAATATCTGGGACACGAAATAAAAATATCCTGAGACAACCAAACAGGCGAAATAAACCGACGCATTAGCTTGGCATGGGCGGCATTTGGAAGGCTGAGTCATATACTTAAAAGCACGATACCCGTATGCATGAAGAGGAAGGTATGGGAACAATGTGTAATGCCTGTCATGACATACGGGGCGGAAACCCTTACTCTAACACAGAAAACAGCAAGAAAGTTAAAAGTGGCCCAAAGAAGTATGGAGAGGGCAATGGTAGGGATAACTTTAGTAGATCGAAAGACAAACGAATGGATAAGGCAACAGGCAACTAAAGTAACCGATGTAAAAGAAAGAATAGCCAAACAAAAGTGGAATTGGGCAGGACACGTGGCAAGGATGACCGATGAGAGATGGACATCAAGAATAATGCAGTGGAGACCACGTGATTCAAAAAGAAGTGGAGGGAGACCGCCTACAAGGTGGTTAGATGATATTAAGAGAGTGGCAGGGAATTGGCAACAAGTGGCACAAAATAGAAGAAGATGGAAAGACCAAGGGGAGGCCTATATCCAGCAGTGGATGAGAACGGCTGTTTGATGATGATGACGATGATTATAATGAATGAATGTCCAGAGTTGTCAGCCACGTTACTACGTTTTCATTGGCTTCATGGATGTTGTGTATTGAGTCGTTGAACCTTAACATTGAGCACACCTTTGCGATGTGGTAGATCGTCTAGGTTGGGTGGCCGCAGTTGCAGTCGGCTTCTGCGGAGATGCTTCATTTGTGTTTCAGATATTTGCATCCACCATGGTCTGGTCAGTGCGCACACGATTTAACGTACTCATTGTCCTGCTTGGTAGGTTAAACCTGGATGGCTGAATTGTGAGATGTGTCAATAGGCTTGAGGTGTCAGGGTTTGAAGCGGCCCATTCATTTATCCAGGATGTCTTCAGCTGGAAGTTTCCTTGCATGAGTGTTTTTGTTAGTGTCCATGCAGGCTTCTTGGATCTTAACCTCTTTGTGTGCTGTTTCGTGCAGTTTTTGTGGATGGGTAGCTGGGAGTTGTTGCAGCATTTAAACAATTCGGTTTTTAGACAAGCCTGTCTTCGTAGCTGAGGAGGAGGGATGTTGAACAGTACTGGTACCTACTGAAGAGGTGTGAATTTGATCTTGCCAGAAACTGTCCTCATCGTATTGTTTAATTGGACGTCTACCTTGTGGTATGTGCACTGTTAATCCAGACCGAGCTGCAGTACTACACTATTGAGTATACTAATGTTATGGCAGAAGTTTTGAGGACCGCCGCATTACTTCCCCAGCCTGTTTCTGAGAGTTTGTGCAGGATGTTATTGCGCGTCTTAATTTTTGCTGCCATTCTGGTGTGGTGTTTTTCGTAAGTCAGAGAAAGGTCCAATGTTATTCCCAAATATAACGGGTGCGCATTATAATTTAACTGCTGTTCTCTCAATTGTACTCTAGGGATATAGTTTGCCTCTATGTTATTCAGATGAAAGCAGGTTGGCTCTGTTTTCGATATATTTGTTCTGCGGGGCCATGTTTTGATGTATTTGTCCAGTTTTACCAGATCCTCTGTTAGGACGGTCTCTGATAATTCAAAGTCTCTGTATAGGTAAGCTAGAGTTATATCGTAGGGGTGCAAGGACGGAGCCTTGTGGGAGTTTAATCGGAAAAGCCCTATTACAAATCGTGTGGCCGGTTCTTGAGAGATTACGTTAGTTTTTCAAATACTAAAAATATTAAAAAAATTGGAAGACTTTAGAAGTTTTCACTTTTTTAAATTTTGCTGTTTCTAAGGTTTTGTAAATATTATAATATTTAACTCTCTTTTTTCGATTTAGCTATTTTAAATTGCAAGTATGGGAAAGCGACAATATAATAAAGTGATAAATTTTTTATAAAATAATTAGAATTTTGTACAGTTTTCTATTCATTCATAATCCTGGTAATCGGAAATTTAAAACGCCTGCCTCGTGTGGAATCCAAATTGCAAACCATAACTTATTTAGAATTTAATTCGAGTTGGACCTTTGAGGTCCAGGAAGCCAACAGTATTAAGATGGATTTCCGTCTAAAGCGGCGACTCATTTGGGACTTAACAATAAGCTCAAATGGGCAAGCATACGCACTCTATCAAAAATATCATTACAAATGTGGAAAATTAAAAAATGAATTGTTAATTTCACCTTGAATAAGGAAATTTACATTCATGTTTACATAATATTCATGCTTTGTGGAGTAAAATGTTAAAACAACCTTTCCAAAATCTCGTTTTGGCATGTTTTTGCTAATTTAGAATAAAACAAATCTGTACAAGCTTGAAGCATATCTCAGGCGAATGCGAATCTGTTATAAATAATAAACAGCGAAGAGTTTTCGCTCATAATTATTGTAACATCTATATATCTCTCGAAAGACAAATTAACTCATTTTATAAACGTAGCGCGTTTCGACTCCAGTTGTTTAGTTAATTTTTCACAGCAGGAGCGTATTGCAAAGTTCAGTGAACATTTGTTCACTGCAAATTCTACGCCTCATGAATTCGTTTTTAAGTATTTTCTGCGTTTATAAACCTTTTTATTTTAAAACGCGCAATTAAATAATTAACTGAGAAACATAGAAAAAATGTAGAGCTATTTAAACCCTTATGGTAGTTAGCAGTAGGTTTGTGTGCAGTATACAATAACATTGTTTCAAAATATGAAATTAAAAACGAAGTTCATGTAGTTGCAACAGAAAATTGAATATGTAATTTTATGGATGTAATATAGCGGAAAAATATGTCCATCTACACGACATTTGTAGTAAAATGTAAACACAATGTTAAGATTTTCCATTACAGCGTATCCGTAAATACAATCATAACAGCAACGTATTGCGTTTATGAAGCATTTAAAGAGTCGTGCAAAACCTTTATCTTAGAGAGTTTCCACGTAACTACACAATGTATACATGGCTAAGAATAGTATACTATTCTATATATACATACATATATAGAATGAAATAAGTAGTCACGGCCGACTAGTTGTAACACAAAATTTCAGGACTCGTGGGGATACGGCCAACGTGCGTTGAAACTCAAAGAACACTTTTTATTCTAGGCTGAATTTTCAAAAATGTTATTTTCTTCCTCAGGGCAACTATAATTAACAAAGTAATAGTATAAAAACGAAAACATTAAACTTACCCCTGGAATAAAGCCGTCTGATGAACCAGCATGCATCATGAACCGCTTGCCTTCAGACTTTCCAAGTTTCATCCAGAAAAACGGGTTTGTAGAGTTTTGTATTCAAATTACGTACAAATGACTTCAAAAAATGTATCCATTGGTTTGCAATGTGTACTTGTTCACAAAGATACCGCCGGTTGCATTTTTTTTCATATCTAAAACCAATGTTCTTTACAAGTTTAGAAAACGTTTTTAAACTTATATTTATAGTTCCCAATTGTTTACAGCTTGTAGCAAAGTTTTTAATGTAAATTGGGTGTTGGTACTGTACAAGTTATAAATCACATCTCGCACTGCCATTTTAACCCCTTCACAGACATTAACAGATTTTGGTTTTGCCCGGAGGCGTTTTTGTTTTGGACCGCAAAGCACGTTAACTTTAACATCAGGTGAGAGCCTCCCAACTGATCTTAAACTGATATTTAATGCTTCCGCAACTCTTTCTTGCACTTTGCTAATTGAAATCAAATAGCCGCCGGCTTCTTTCTCCCGTTGAAAATAGTCCATTAAATTAAGGGCTAATTTCTTAGACGGCAAATGCAGAACACCTAACTCTTGTGCCATCATAATTGTACCTACCCCGTCGCCAACATACAATAACACTTCATATACGCCTGTGGTAATTATATTTTAACCACCCTGTTTACTAACTAGTAAGTTATGCGATTTGATTGGTTCATAGACAATTAATATAAATTACACGTTTTAGAACATTAAATAAACTCAGTTTTGTTGATCTATTTTACAAAAATAAAGCGAATAAAAATCTTATAATATAATATTTTATAATATTCTAGGTAAAAATAGTAAAGCATTAACATGTTTTGAACCACCGACTTGCTACTACTTGCTTCTTTTTGTCTCTTACTTATCCAGCGTATTGCGTCTTATTATCTCCGCAAGTTTTAACTCCGCAGACGTACTACCTGCTGGACGCGCCTCTTGTTTACCTGCAATAAGTACCCTTTGATATTAATATAGTACGTCGTTACTCGTTTCATACTAATACAAACTGAACTTTGTATATGTCAAGTTAAAGTTTTTTCGACTATACATTTGCTCTTATGACACTAATGTAGCCAACATTTGAGTGCATAAGACAACGCATGTCTGGGGACCGACAACGCCTCTCTCTGCCCCTTTCTACAGTCGAGAATAATAAGTTGTGCAAACCGCGGGTGTGTTGTAATGGCAGTCATGTTCGAAGTGGGTGAATTTTAATAGTCATTATTATTCTTAGTTTCAGAAACGAGTTCTAACAATAGGATCATGCCACGAATACAACTTTTCGATATTTTAAGTAGTTCTAGACAAAATAAATTCAAAGATTACTTCATTTGTTTAAAAAACCATATTCACGAAATAACAAGATGTCTTGAAGAGTATATAAAAGACCTAAAGAGCAAAATATGCCATTTTAAGTGCGAATTCAAGTCAAAATGGATGAATGTAGGAAGATCAAAAGCTAGATGTTTGATGAAATATCATAATTGGCTGGACACTTCAATTTCTTTTACACGCTACGAGCCTTTGAAATGAAAGCAGCGAGGACGTCCGACAGTTGATTTTGAAGAAAGCATGAACGCACCAAGTGCAAGAAAACGGAACACCTGCAAAAGTCTACGCCTATTGCAAAATTAGTTTTGCTACCTAGATGGGTCTAAGAGCCTCTGGATATATAGAGGGTTCCAAATTAGTACAAGAGATCACCTCAACCAGCCCTACACTGCCAAGTAAGATCAGAAAAGCTTATAGCGCATCCCTCCAAATTCAATCTTGCCAAATGACAGATGAAGATGCCCTAGCGTTATTAGTAGATGCTAAGCTGTCTAGCCATCAATATAATTTAACTATAATGACCAATCCCAACAGGTTTCCGTCTTATAAAATTATAAAATCAGAGAAAAACAAAATGCTACCCAAATAAAGAGTATATTATAATAAGTTCGACTTCGGCAGAAGTGCAATTACAAGCTCTTCTGAACCATACTGCGCAAAGTTTGGTTGCTGTACAGGAAACTGTTATAGCATCACTAAGCAACGAGGTTCAAAAAAACTATCACTGGTTTAAAAGTGGGGCTTCGATGGCAGCTCAGGTCATAGTTCCTACAAACAGGCGTTTCCTGGATGCGAAGCTAGTGATTTGGCTGTATTTATAACATTTATCGTACCTGTTCGTCTAGTGTGGCCCAGATAGCAGGAACCCTAACAATGTGGCAGAACCCTCGTCCTTCTTCTACGAGGTACTGTAGGCCTTTAAAAATTGCATTCTTAAAGGAATCAACCGAAGTTTCAGTGGCAGAAAAAAACGGATAGACGAAGAAATAAAGCGTTTACATAATAGCGATTTCACCTACAACGACAAATTAATTTCAGTCAGTCACAAATTGATATTTGCAATGGTTGATGGTAAGGTGTGTAACGCTCTTGCGGATACCTATCTACACTGAAATGTTATGTTTGTGGCGCAACATCGAAATATTTTAATTCCATTGCCAAATTGATTATTAGAGAAATTAAAACTGAAAATTTGCAATTTGAAATATCGGTACTACATGGCTGGATATGATTTTTCGAATGCCTGCGATACTTGGCTTTTAAACTTTCCACCAAAAAGTGGCAAGCGCGAGGTGATGACGATAAAAAATTAGTTGCACAAACCAAACAAAGTATCCAAAAGCAATTTAGAGAGAAAACTGAATTAATCGTGGACGTCCTTAAACTCGGTTTTGGAAACTTAAATGACGGTAACACGGCCAGACGCTTTTTTTCTAATCCTGAATTCTCTGCAGAAATTTCCAAAGTAGATGTAGAATTAATTAAAAAAATGCATCTTATATTAGAAGTAGTATCATGTAGACATTCAATTAACATCGATAAGTTCCGGGAATTTACACATAATACTGCTAGACATTTTGTAAAACAATATGATTGGTACTGTATGCCTGCTACACTACACAATTTTTTTATTTATGGATCAGATATGCCTCTGCTTTGTTGCTCATTGGCCAGTTAACTGAAGAGGCTCAAGAAGCACAAAACAAAGATTTCAAAATAAGGATATTTTTATTTATTTTTATTATGTCCTGATCCCATAATTACCAGCAAACGGAAGCTAACTAAAAAGAAACTCCAATACTTGCCAAAAAAGGCTTTAGATTTGTTAATGCCTCTACCTGTCTCCGAATGTCAAGACGACGACGATGATGATATTGATGATGACGAAGAATCATTGCATTTTGATTCTGATACAACATTATAGATAGTTATACGTATAACCAATATTTCGCTAAAAATGTTTATTCAAATTAAATATGAGTTTTTTGAGTACCATTTAATTTTTTCCAAGTTCTGAATGTTTATTTAATTTTTATTTTCAATACATTTACCCTTCTTATGATTTTCCAATTGTTTGTGGAAGTATCTTTACAGGAATGCTGTTATTTGTTTCCACCCTGTAAGAACAAACTGGATTCTCTTAAATACTATACAAACTCGAAGTGTCAGAATTGTACTCAGTTAAATTTCCACCCCCAGCAAACCACCCCATTTCATCAAAAAATTGTTTTCATTATTTTTCCGTTGATTGAGAGGTCGAATTCTATAGGCATCCGAAGTGTTGGAATTTTAATCAGTTATTTCAATTTTCACCCCCTGACTATATTTCAGCAAAAGAGTTTTTTCACTATTTTTCCAGGAGGTCGAATTCAATACGAACCCGAAGGGTCAGAATTTTACTCACTTATTTCAATTTCTACTCTCTGAAAACCACCCCATTTTATAATAGGAATTTTTTCAGTATTTTTCGTTAATTAAGAAGTCGAATTCTATATGAAACCGAAGTTTCGGAATTCTACTGAAATATTTCAATTTCCACCCCTCGAAAATCACCCCAACTTATTAGTGGTATTTTTTTTATTATTTTTTCTGTTATGACGATTTTATTTTGGACCAGTTTCATAAATTTCAGAATTTTGGCCAAAAATTGTTTATTACGACTCCACTGTGCGGCGTTCTTGTAGAATGTGAGGTTAAGACATAAATAGCTTGATCAAAAAACTAACCAACTTGGTCAAAATTATTGTAATATACGTTAACATGACCAAAAGGTGCGGAAACACATTAAAATTGTTGTAAATTTACAGATGAATTATAAATATTAATTAACACGAACAACTATGGCTCAAATATTCAAAGCTTGTAAAGATAGACAAGCTACAGATTGATCCTTACCTAATTATGCTGGGTATAATCATAATCCATAAATGACGACGCGGTCTAAGCCGAAAACATTTTCAATTTTGACAATTTGAGAAAGTGCGAAAGCCTCAAACCATAAAAATTTGAAGGGTCTGTTAACAATATTCTTAGAAAGTGAACAACTTAAGTTAGCCTGTACGGGGTTTTTTGATTATACTACCTGGCTGCATCGTACGACGAGACGTGTTAAAGACCTCGGTGAGTAAATATTGTTATTTACATTTGTTTTTACCGTTCTATATAATAATTAAAAATTAATCAAATTAAAACTCGCTTAACATAAATTTGACCTATAAAAATATAAATTCCAAAAAAAAACATTCGATGTAGGAAAAGTTAATATAAGCAAAAGTTTAGTGTTTATTAATTTTTTAAATCTAATATGTCTGCAAAAATTATGTTGATTCAAAATTTATTAAATAAAAGATGTTTAGAAGGTTACAAATATTGCATAACAGAACAACACTAAACTCTCCGATATTAATACATGGAATTAAGATGGATGCGTTGGTTTTGCGACGTACTACAGAATTTCATCTTAAAATCGATAATATCTACTATACACTGTGTCCATAAAGTAACCCCCCCCCCTAACTAACTTTTGAACGACTTAATATATTACTAAAAAATTTGGTGTGCTTTAATGGGAAATTAAATACTATTTTTTAGCTCATAATTAAATAATGTATCATTCAAAATGGCGACTGGGCGCCATTTTGAATTTTTTTTTTAACTAGAAAGGGGGGTCGAGTGACACCTCATTTGAAAGGTCTTTTAGTTCTGCGTCTGATCCTAAGGTTTCAAAGAAAAATATTTAGCCATAACAAAATGACAAACGTTTGAAGTAAAGAAGTCTATTAAAAAAAACTAAGAATTAAAGCAAAAACAAATGAAATTAAGTGTTCGAAATGTTCACCATTCACTTCTTGGCACATAAAAAGTCAGTTATGACATTCCTGCCTTACATTTTCATAAGATTCTGGAGTGATATTTCTGCAAACTTCTGTAATGCGTTTTTTACAGAAATGTCACTCCAGAAACTTATGAAAATGTAAGGCAGGAATGTCATAACCGACTTTTTATGTGCCAAGAAGTGAATGGTGAACATTTCGAACACTTAATTTCATTTGTTTTTGCTTTAATTCTTAGTTTTTTTTTAATAGACTTCTTTACTTCAAATGTTTGTCATTTTGTTATGGCTAAATATTTTTCTTTGAAACCTTAGGATCAGACGCAGAACTAAAAGACCTTTCAAATGAGGTGTCACTCGACCCCCCTTTCCATTTAAAAAAAAATTTCAAAATGGCGCCCAGCCGCCATTTTGAATGATACATTATTTAATTATGAGCTAAAAAATAGTATTTAATTTCCCATTAAAGCACACCAAATTTTGTAGTAAAATACTAAGTCGTTCAAAAGTTAGTTAGGGGGGGGGGGGGGTTACTTTATGGACACAGTGTATTTAGGTCATTATGGCTTAACACGGCTATAAATGCCAAGAAAATAATTTACCGCAAAAACTGAAATCTAGGACACGGATTTAAAACATTGGACGTATAAATTTCAGGCACGTTCCGGGCGCTTCCGATCGCTAAGATCCCTTACATCGGCGTTTCAGCCCAGATTTAACGCCGGGAATATACGTGATCCCTTCTATAACACTGACAATTTAAAATTATTATCATTATTATTACCGGGATTTGAGGCGACCTCGAAATTTTTCTTCGACGTCTATTTATTTCCAAAGTTCAAAATCGCGTCCATTAAAATTCCAAGTGGAAAAGTTAGTCATAAACAGATAACGCCCTAAAGACAATTTTGCTTTTGCCCTTGCCTACTGTTTTTCGTGAAAGCATTTTTAGGGCTCCGTTGGTGCTCAGAGGCCCCCATTTTCCCCTGAGCGATGCGCATTTTTACGCCACCCTTTTAAATTCCGACCTTCCACATCCTTGTTTCGCGTGACACTCGGGAGAGAATTCGATTGATGTCATATGGGCGTCGGCAGTTTCTACATCTGCGATTTGTATTTTTTTCAGAAACTTTGTTCTCGAATGATACAAATAGAAAATAAGGTTTTGCGATTCTCCTAAACTGTATCAGGTGAATCGTAGCTAAACATTTTTCGAAAAGTTTCTTACAAAAATTGTAGCTTCTACAACGAAAACCTGTTCAAGGTATAATAATTACGAAAAATAGTTTATCAGCTGACATGAAAAAATATAGAATTTTTCTATTTAAATAAGATATTTATTACAAGTCCGTTAACTGCAGCTGTCATTAGCTTCCACCTAACACTTAAAATAAAAGCACCACAAAGCGGAGTTATTGAGAAGTGAACTTGACAGTCTTGGCGAATTCGAACCATAGCCGGCAAGAGTGTAGAGTATACTGAGAACATAACATTACAAAATAAAAATAAGAGATCCGATGAAGATGCATCCGAATATAGGAATCTATAGTCTATTAATTGTAAACATGTGGGTTTTCTTGATTATTCGCACTGTTTTCTAGCTGCTGATAGTGATCTATATTAAAAATTAGTATCTAGTGTAAAAAGCTTTACCGGCGAAAAAAATAACGTATCAAATAAGACGAACAAACAGTTGCTCAAATATGGCTGGTCTACTAAAAAAGCCAAAAGGCGAGAATTTGCTACTTAACATTTTTGCATATTGTAGACGCTATTAGACTCTCTAGAATATGTCTAAGACGTAACGCAAGCTGGCTAAGGATTGCTCAAATGCACACTTTTTGTGAATCGCGCAATATGTATAACGAGAAAATTATTGTGTTCTTTTTCATATTTATATTGTTGTGGCTTTTCATTTATTCTTGTTTTGTGTGCAAGGTCTCTATCTTTTTAGTTTTTTTTATCTTTCTTTAATCTGTATTTTGACTTTTTGACTTTCTCTTGTGCTACCTTGGGATCCAAAAATGTTTTTCTATGCTATTTCTGTTTTGATGTGGAGAGCTGAATATAAATTACATAGATGAGACTCACAAGCCATCAAATTTTACCTCCTTAAGCCAACGACTCCTGTTGATAAAACTGAGTATGCCAGTAGGTGGGGTGATGCTGACGCTGGCCATGTCAAGTCAGAAATCTTCCAGTATAGATCTTTTACTTGGAGGGCATTGACATAGTACGTACCCTGCAATTTCTTCCTCAAAATCACATCTACGACAGTCGAGATTGTTTACCAATCCCAGCTTGCGCAAGTGTATATTTAGTTGAAAACACTCTAACCACAATACGCATGTTTGTTCTAATAGACAACTGCGTCCATCTCATATAATCGAATAGCAATTAAAACTCTTTCCTACAAATAGCCTGTCATAGTAGCCTCTCTGGAGCTGGTACTACTTAGGGTTAATTGATGTTTTACGGCTTTAAATACGGAAACAGGGGGCGGTAACATTGGCTCCGGGCCCCAAGGGACTTGTGCGAAGCTCAGTTTCGTCAACTTTTTTGCTTTTTTATTGCTAGTGCATTTAACGTAGAATTAGTGCGTGGCGGCAGCGTAAGACCAGTCTTGAAATAATTACTCAAGGCTAACCAGGCGGATACATGGTACAATGGTACATGTTTGCCACTAATCCTGAGATCAGAGAAAGATATGTCTTTGGCATTACTTCCACTACTTTAGCCTGGAAGGCAGTAATGAATGTAGAATCTAAATGTAAACTTATGTGGAGTTCAAGGTCATCTTGATCCTCTTCATGCTTCGTTTTTTAAATATATGTAAAATGAATACGTCGGACGTAAAGGGCCGCCTATGCATTTAATAGAAGTTTAAAAAGTTTCCCAGAAACAATAATTTGGAGGGTATGCCATGTCATAGAAACAGCTTCCCCAAGGATGCAAAAATATCTGCACTTTCATACTTTTAAGTTTTGTAGTTTTAGTGAGCGCAGCTTTAGACCTGTCTTCTCCCCGTAGAGATCAAGGAGGAGGCAAAGGACAGTTTCCATATTTGCTCTGGAAATTGAACGTATAGCACTTGTTGTCCCAATACATGCGAACTTGCTCTGTTTATTTTCTGTATATTCTAATTTTGGTGTATCCTATCTACCGTTTTCTGCTATGTTTCTGCTATTTTTCTGGGTTTTTTTCTAGATTTTGTCGTCGCACACTTTCTGATTTTGTTTCTTCATGTACCTTCTCTCGTTACTCTGTTAACGCGTTTTATTCTGTTTTTTCTATTATATTAGCATTACTGGTTTAAGAAATTCAGTCACTCAAACTACTACTGTTTTTCATGTTGATTATTTATCTTTTAAACGTCCAGTTATCTTTTATCTTTTTAAGCTTTGTATTTATTCTACTCCTAGTGGTAACTTTTTTTTTGTTTTTGCTATTGGTTGTATATTCATTTTACACGGTTGTTATACCCTGGTTACTATGTAGCTCTTGTATGGTGGTGACGAATTGAAGTGGCCCACTATTAGAACAGCACTCACCCGGCTTCAAGGAATTGCCTGTCTTGGCATAACAATGTGTACAACATTAACAACGGCCACGAAGGTGCTGCTTAGAGTCGTGATTTTTCACTTGTTGGTCCAAGACTCATGCGGTGCAGTAAAGAGCCATACCTAGGACATACCGCACAGTTTCCTCACGACTGACGACAAATAATCCCATCTTTAAAATGAGAAGCGTTTGTTACTCCTAATCTTAACATACTTAATGTTATACTTAGTTAGTTTGACAAAGAACACTTTTAGACACAGAATAACATGATTGGGATTCTAACCCTATGGCCAATTATTACATCATGTAATTTAATCAATTAATTTCGTTTCTTTCACTGTTAGTTTTTGATGATAAGAAAACGCCTTACAGTAGTCTTTTTTCATAAAGTAAACCCGTCTATTACTTTATGATTATTAACAAAGAGTAGGAGAATAACCGTTTCCCCGCACTTGGGCTGCCAGTGCCCATTGTGCCCCTTAAATGATCTAGGTTACATTGAACAGGTTGGTGGCTTCAGCAAAGGACCTAAGCCTGTTTAATGATGTATCCTGTATTTCACTTGGCTTCAAAGAGGAGAAACCAAGGTAGTTGTACCTGAGCGTCGCAAAAGTGGCGCACTCTCGGAGTATGTGTTCGGAGGTTTCCTCCCGGGATTGCCATCTTCTGCACTGCGGGCTATTGACAACCTCGATAGTGTGGAGATGCTTCTGCAGGCGACCAGGGTCTGTCAGAGGCCTGTCACAATTATGATTTGTCTTCTGTTTAGGCGTAGACATTTTTTTGTTATTCTAGGCGTAAGACCACGGCGATAGGTTCAAGATGATTGGAGCTGTGACAACATCCAGCTACATATCTCGTGCCTCACGCATTTGGAGGAAATTTTGGAAACTAGTTCTGGACCCTTTAGGGATTTCTTAGCCCCAACAATAGCCAAGGCATCAACCTCTTATTTTTCTCAATTTCACTATAGCCGGGAACCCATATAATTTTCACATAGTTCTTAGCGGAGAGGTTTGTGAGGGTTTTCCGACATTTTTTGACCAGTCGTAACCCGATCTTAGGGGAAATCAAGGTTTTTATGGCCGCTTGACTGTTGGTACAGAGGTAGATATGTCTACTTTTAAACCGTTTTCTGAGGCTTTCGTTTGCACAGGCCAATATAGCAAAGATCCCAGCCTGGAAAACGGTTGGATATTTTCCCAAAGCAAATTTAAGTTTGACTCTCGGTTTTTCTCCATAGACACCTGCTTCTAATCCTTCCATAGTTATTGACTAATTTGTAAACCATACAAGGCCACAGGGCTGAAGGTCTCCCGATAACTATTCATCTCGGTTTGAGATGAGGCTACCGTATGATTTGCCAAAGGAGAAGTAATGAACTATACCATTACTTCCCACCCGAAAGATAAGATTGGTCGACTTTAATGGTGAGGCAACTTTGGTATGTCCTACATTTTCCTATGTAGGTTTTCACTGCCTCTTATAGCTTAGTCTGTAGGCTGCCGTTCGAGCCTCGGCCTCTATCAAAATATGAAGAGGCACGAGTCCAAGCAGCACCTTCATAGCCGCTATCGGGGTTGTGCACCTTGCGCCTGTTATACAGAGACAAGCGATTCTGTGCTGCAGCTGTTCTTGTGGTGGCATTTTCTGTCCTAGGCCACCATACAAAAGCTGCATATGTGACCAGAGGGCGTACTACGTCCGTATAGAATCAGTGTACGATTCCAGGCATTAGTCCCCATGTTTTTCCTAAGGTGCGTGATTTAGACGGATTTGTCTCGATGTTTGTCTCATTTAAAAATACACTGGACTACTGAATTTAGGTAAATTAGCAAAACAACCGTGTGCCTAATTTTTAACTCATAGGCACAATTGGGGATTTCGCCCGTTGTCATTAAAATAAAATTTAAAAAGTTCGTTAGCGGGCTGATAATAAACATAACTGTGGATTTCTTTCGTTGGTGTCGTTGAAATATAATGAAATAAAATAGAGAATAATAATTAGGTTGCAGGATGATAATAACCACAACTGGGGATTTCTTCCGTCGTTAAATCAAATTAAATATTAAAATAAGGGAAGTAGTCGGTTTAAATACCAGTGGAAATTTCTTCCGTCGCTGAACCAAAATAAGAAAAACGTTTCTATTAAGGATCTTAAGAGGAATTTGGATTTCTGTTTAGAATCTCACACGAAAAATAATTTTTCTTTTTTAGGTAACAGTCCCGGTTTTATACTGGAGAAATCTGGTAGGAGGGTAGAAAAGTGTAAGGTTGACCAAGCATTTTTTATATGTAAATACAAATCTTTCCTCTTGTTTTTTCATATTTTCGCAATATTTCTTCTTTTGTAAAATGTGTATAACGATGTACAAACTCAAATCAAATAAATTGTATGCAGCAAGTGATGACAATTGCGCGAACTCGTATAAAATCAAGATCTAATCAAAGTTTGATTTGAATTGTTGTCGAAGCTGCAAGGACGGTTGGAAAGCACATTTCCTATCTGTGTTTGTCTTTATCGATCTTGTAGTACGAGAATGAGATCGAATAAAGTTATTGGCAATTAAAATGTAAGTGTTGGCTTTTTCCTTTAATTACGCCGAAGAAAAGTCAGCAGAAATTCCGACTATCGGGCTTCGTTATTTCCGGTTGCTTCTCGAAGTTAAAAGCTTTCCTTCGTAAGATATAATTAGGCCTTTTTGGAAAAGTATTCGCACAACAAGAATTTAACAAGGCACTTACGTTCTGCTTAACGTTCTCAAATTACAATCAATAAAACACAAAGAAAAGGGGTAAAAAACCCTATCTGAATGTAAATTCTTTCCATCTCTAAAAATTAAATGGAGATGGTGATAATGAAAAAACTTTTAAGATAATTATCTAGCTGGTCGCATTTTGCTCGAATAATCCCCAATTATAATTAATCCTTGAAAAAATCTAAATAAAGGTAGTTTTAGTAAACTGCAGATTAGCATTTAAATGGTCGTTTCATGGTAATAGCGCTTCAGGCAACGAGAAAAGAAAATAATGAAATGTCAAACAAGCGGGCGCTACAGACTATTGCAGGCAATTCTCATACCAAAGGAGTTTTAATAAAACGGCTTCGAGAGTTTGTAAAAGCTGCCGATTTTATTCCGTTCGTTACTGCGTGAGTAATTATTGGCAAGGACAAATTGGATGTCTACATTTATAAAATGTCTCCATTATTACGCACCGTGAAACGTCAAAATGCGACAGAAAACGCTTCATTTTTCCTTATAATTGCCGTAGGTTTATACTTCGTACTTGTGTTTATACTGGTAACGTTTAATGATGCGCTTAAATTCTATTAACGACCAGGCGGAGTCTGTAATCTGGACGCTGGAAAATTTCCAGGCCAAATGACCACGGCCAGTGTGATGCACTTTTCTTTCTCCCACGGGCTGCAACTTTATAAGAAAACTTTATCAGTCCTATTTTTTCTAAGAACTTTTTTCATTGCTTTGATGTGTAGGGCGTACTCTTATCAAAGTATGTGAAAATTGTTTTCGTGTTTTAAAGAGACGCTCAGACCTTCATGGCAACTCGATATTTAACCAACTTTGAATTATTTTTAAAACCGCTGCATTTAGCGTCTTTCAACTAGAATGCCAGTATTGTATACTTTTGTGTGGAGAATAAGATTTTCAAGTCAACAGTCTGTAAAAAATACTTTAAGAAATACCTCAAGCACCCCACATACATACGCCCCTGGTCAATGATTTTGAACGTCTACCAGTAAAATTGTAAACAATCATTAGCAAAGTATGCGCACACAATTTGAATTAAATTTCTACATTTGTAGCAGAAATATAAAAGAAAATTAAACTGTTGTATCTTCGGGCGGCTGTAACTCCGTAAAGGAGCGTTTTTGGACCTATGTTTACATAAGCTTTTTTTCATCTTTAGGGTCAGAGTTTCCCACCGAAGTTTGTCAGACCTTTCTTAGTCACTGTGTGTAATACAGGCATGTATAGTATACCCTATGCAGGATGTATTTAAAATTGCGCATTAAAAAGGAGGTTAAAATCAACGTGAAAAACAAAACAAAATCACCAAATTACACAAATGATTTTGAGAATTCAACAGATAAATATTGTTTGCAATTACAAAACACAACTCATAAAATTTGTTTTTATTTTCCAAAATCTTTATATAGTATCACTCTCTCTGGCCACCAGAGGTCAATCTCGCACAATTTTTTAAAGCTGTTTCCCCTTGATCCCACGTTTCCCGCGCTTCAGAACACTTTCTTGTGCCACAGTAGGCGGACGCATTAAGCGAGTGCTTCTTTATCAGTGTTATTTAATTCCCAGTGAACTCAAGATGCCCAAACGTAAACACAAAACGGAGAAACGAGAAAAAATTGACAGGAAAATACGCAAACTGGAACGTAGGAAGCATAGATATGAATCGTCATCTTCCAGCCCCAGTACGGACGCCTCCTCCAGTGAGTACATCGCTCGGCAATATTTGATATAACCTTTAATCAAAAGTGCCTCTGATATAATTCTTAATCAGGCATCCCTACACCATACAGGTACCGGTATAACTTTTAACCGGAAATAGCCTAAGGCATGTAGTGCACTCCACCGCGACCAAGGTCACCGGCTCGGCGCTTGCTGACCAAAGGGACGTGCCGAAAACGTAAACAAATAACTACAGCTGTAAGCTAGTGTGTCACCCAAGCCGTGTTTCTACGAAAACGGGCTGGGCGCGACATTTAAGTAATTTATGAGCCCATGACTGGCCGATAAAAATACAAATCGTCCTTTATAACGATGCTTACACTTAGTTTTTTCCTTAATGTTATCGTTGGTTGCTTTAGGTGACGAGGCGGCAGCCCCTTCTCGGAAACGTCCAAAACCACGATTCCGTACAAGATTGTTGAGCACAACCGATTCAGAATCTGGAAGAGGGAACGACATGACAACAGGAATGGCTCCTGAACTCTTGGCTCTATTGGGCGACGACCCAACGGTCGCGACCGCACAGGGCTAGGAACTAAACGCTTCTATAGTCACCCGCTGGCATTTTTACCTGAAACATGGCATCGACAAAGATACTAAGACGGAACTTCTAAAGTTATATGCAACACCACCAAACTGCAATCTCCAAACCCCGGAGATTAACCCAGAAGTACTGCCCTCCTTGGGAGAGGCAGAAAAGAAAAAAGATCGGTTCTTATACAAATTGCAAGAACAATTGGGGAAGAGCATAAGTGCTTTGAGTAAAACCATAAACAGCATATTTAACCCAGGTCAAGACCAATCACTGACGGCCATATCCCAAAATGTGGTAGACTCCGCAAAAATCTTGTGTGACCTTTACCACATGCTCTCTATTCACAGAAAATATCAATTAACTCCGTCTCTTAGTTCCGCTGCAAAACAAGTAGCTGAAAATACTGAAGTAGATAAATTCCTTTTTGGCTCGGAATTTACCGAAAAGTTCAAAAACACACAAGCACACACAAAAACGGCTCGGGAACTAAAAGGATTTAGCATTCCCAAACCAAAAATCAGCGCCAGAAGAACCCAGAATCAGTATTTAAACTACAAGCGCACCTACCAAAAGCACAAGATGAAGCAGCAACCACGACGCGAACAAAGAGAACAACGTTACGAAGAAAAGAACCAGTACACCTGCTTCAACCGGAGGCCCTACCAGCAGAAGAAGTACACATAGTAAGTCAACATAGCGGCAGACTCAAACAATTCTATTCTCAATGGGGAAGGTTAACGCGAGACCCCACCATATTAAGCTGGGCTCGCGGTTACAAACTTCCTTTCAATCAAAAACCAATACAACGGCGTAAACCTACCCAAACCATTTTAAAATCGGAGAGGATAGCATATAAAACGGCCATTTCTGAACTATGCAATATAGGTGCAGTATCAAAATGTACATACAAAAAAGGTCAGATCCTTTCCCCCTTTTTTCTCAGGAAAAAACCGAACGGGAAAACTAGATTTATTCTAAATCTGAAAGTCTTAAATGCTTTTATTACACCCCCACACTTCAAACTAGAAAATCACAGGACGGTTTGTAATTTCCTTACAAAAGGAGCCTTCCTGACCACAATTGACTTGCAAGATGCTTATTATATGATACCACTTCACAAAAACTTTAAGAAATACGTCAGATTTCAATTTGAAAATACCATTTTTGAATTTAACTGCCTACCTTTCGGCCTTTGCTGTGCCCCTTTCGTATTCACAAAAATTCTTAAGCCGATAGTAAGCCGCCTGCGGTTAAACAAAATAATCCAAATAACGTATCTTGACGACATACTCTTAATAGAAAATTCTTCTTTAACGTGCACTTCAAATACCCAGAAAACAATAAAAATGTTAGAAAAAACAGGGTTTCTTATAAATTATGAAAAAAGTAACTTAGAACCTTCAACAAGTTGCACATTCCTGGGAATGACATACAATAGAACCCACTTAACTGTGACTTTACCTAAAGACAAAAAAGAAAGAATTATAACATCTCTAACGCTAGCAACAAAACACTCCATGAGGATCTAAAAATTCCATGGATCAGAGAAGAAATCAAAAGACGTACAACCTCCTATGTCAAACGAATACATAATCACCCCAATGTGTTAGTGCTCAACTTATTAGACAATGCCAATACCACTCGCAGATTAAAAAGACTTAAAACGTTAGACCTTACTGAATAATAATTGTTATTTCAGTATATCAGGGAATCGCCAGTGGGCGTCACTCCCTCCTCTTGACAATGTAATTTAGTTTAGTATTAAGTATCACATCACATTTGCTTGTTAGCCTTAGGGCTAGTTGTAAATTAGCATATTATTATAATAAAAAAAAAATTCATAATCGCTCTTATAATGATAAGATAGATTTAAGGTGTCATGTAATAAACCTTAATAAATCTCTAAATTGAGATCGCTCACTTTACTTTAAACATCTACACAGTGTTCTATTTTGAAAAGACGGCACGAAATATAATTGAAAGAACAAACTACTCACCTAAGGACGTTCGTTCTTAATTATATGAGTTAGTCTTTTCCAAATAGAACAAATCCACCCCCAACCATATACCCTATAGCGATCTCAGGGCACAACTGTGTTCTGAAGTATTAGCGCGGGGAACGTGGGATCAAGGGGAAACAGCTTTAAAAAATTGTGCGAGATTGACCTCTGGTGGCCAGAGAGAGTGATACTACACAGTGTTCTATTTGGAAAAGACTAACTCATATAATTAAGAACGAACGTCCTTAGGTAAGTAGTTTGTTCTTTCAATTATAATAAAATATCGGAATTTCAAATTTTTTAAGATCGTCAGATTCATTTTTTAAGTAAATGTTTATTTTTTAGGTTCAAAATTATATTTTCTGCACATTCAAATTTTCAAATAATTTTATAATATAAAAAAATTCAAGATTCACGTTTTAAACTCTTATTTTTTATCTTTAAATTTTTAAAACTAATAAAATTTTGAAAATTATTTTTGAACTCGAAACGCTTCAAAATGATAAAAAGTTTTGTTTTACAATTTTAAAAATTGGTTTCCTACCGCTAAATACAATACATTTTTTCTTTTGATATGTTTAGTTTTAGAATTTTCAGAATTAACAAAACTTTTATATAATTTTCAAAGTTTTAATTAATTTAGGCTTTGAACTAACAAATTCAAACTTCAAAATGATGTGAAATTTTTAGAAAAACATTTTTAAAGTACTCGCAAGCATTTTCAAAAGTAAAACAATTTTTAATTTTCATACATTTTAAATACTTTTAATATTTTTATATTTTCGTATTCTTAAAAGTTTTAAAATAAATGGACAAACAAACGTAACCTAATTTTGAAAATATAAAAATTGTATTAATTTTTGAAATTTATGTGTTTCAGAATTTTAAATTTTCAGAATCAGTTTTAACAGCTTTGAAATTTGCAAAATTGTTAAAATTTTACAAACCTACTTTTTCAAGTTTTAAAAATATTCAGAAATTTCTTTGTTTTTTTCAACATATTTAACAAGCTCTAGACTTCCGGTTTACAAAATTTTCAAAAAATCATAGTTTTAAAAAAATTTCAAAAATTCAAAGTTTTAAGATCTTCAGATTTATTTTCAAAATAATCTTTATCTTAAAACCTTTAAAACTATTTAAAAATTTCAAAATTGCCAGTTTATATTTTTAAAATTTTCAGAATTCTTAAATATATTTAAAATTTATAGTTTTCAAGTCAAAATTTTCATACTTTACCATTTTCAAGATTTTGAAATTCCAGTTTCCACTTTAAAAATTCTAAATTAAAAAAATATTCTAATTTACTTACAAAATTTTAAAATTATAACAAAAAATGGAATTTCCTTTGAATTTTAAATACTTTCAAAACAATTTTTTACGCGGTTCAAAATTTTTTTAATATTAAATAATTTTATTGTTACAGTTTTCAAAATTATCAACAAAATCAAAATTTTAAAATTTCTTGTTTCCTGCTACTTGTTATAATGCAGTTTCTACGTGTTTTTTTATAATTGTACAATTTTCAATGTTATCGACTATTTCAAAAACTATAAAAGTTTTAAGTTTTATATTAAGCGGTTCAAGTTTTTAAAATTTTAGATATTCAGTAGTTGTTAAAGTTTTAAAGCTTCAAGAATTTCAAAGATTATGTGAAATTTTCATATTAAACCTTTTTTAATTAATCAAAATATTCAAAAAATCAAAATCGGATTTAAAGTTTTGAATACTAATTGTAATTTTTGATGTGTACGTAATTTAGTTACAAATTTCCAAATCTTTGAAAACCGATACATTTACAAAATTTTCGTAATTTTCTAGTTTTTTAAGTTTTAAAATTTTCTGAATACAAAAAATTCCGAAATTTTTATATTAAAAAAAGTGTTAAAATTGTCAAAATTTTGCAAAACTACTTTTTAAAATATAATAATTTATTTTTTTTTCAAAATAGGTAACATTTTCAAAATTATCAATTGTCAAAATTTTTTAAAATTCAATAATTTATACCTGACTGAGTATGTCTACAACTAAGTGTTTATAACATGTTCTATACGGCAAATGATCAAAGCAATCGACGCCGTTTAACAATTAAAAAAAAAATAATTTAAAAATTTCTAGATTATCAAAATTTTGAATATTTTAATTAAAAATATTCAAAATTTTCAAAATAGGTATTAATTTATACTTTCAGCGTTTCAAAAATTTCAGAATTTGCTGAGTTTTTCAAAATGTTCTAATTTTCTAATTCTTCATGTTAAAAATTTTGAAAAAAATTTTCATTTTTAAAATTTTTACAATTTCTTAAATTTCGAAAGGGTTCTGATACTGTGAATTTGGTTGAATCTGTTATAAATGGGTTTCAAGAAAGATACAAAATTTGTGCACTTTTTCTGTGATCTGAGCTGAGCGTTTGACTGTGTAAATCACGGTGTGTTGTTGAAAAAGTTTTAAAAGTACGGCTTTAACGTTACAAGTTTCTTCTTCTTCCGGTTTTTCGGCATCTATCGCCTTTCCGTTCCCAATAATTTCTTCCATCTTTCCCTATTTCTCCATTCTCCTTCCTCTATTTCCCTCTCTTCCATTGCTTCTACTATCCCTTTTCTCCAGCTTTTCCTCGGTCTTCCCCTTTTCCTGCGTTCTCGGGGGACCCATTCCATTGCCCTCTTCGGAATACGTGTTTCGTCCATCCTCTGAACATGTCCATACCACATCAATTGCATTTTTTTTTACATCTTCCACTATGTCTTCTTCTACCCCCATTATGTTCTTAATTGTTTCGTTTCTGACCCTGTCTAATTTTGATATTCTTGCCGAGCGCCTCCAGTAATCCATTTCTAATACTCTTAAATCTTTTTTCGTTTTTTCAGTTAATTGCCATGATTCCGCTCCATATGTTGTTACACTTTTCGCTATACTGTTATATATTTGTTTTTTCCTTTCTTTACTTATGTTTCTGTCCCACAATACCGAATTTAATATTCTAACGGCTTGTTTTCCTTTTATTATTCTATCTTTCACTGTACTGTCGGCCATTCCGTTTTTATCTATATGGACTCCCAGGTATGTATAATGATCACAACTTTTTATTTTTACCCCATTTTCTATTTCCAGGTCTTCGGAGTTTTGTCCTATTACCAAATATTCCGTTTTATTCATATTCATCTCCAGCCCCCACTTATCGTACTCTTCAACTAATTTTCGTACCATGTATTGGATGTCTTCTTGGTCCTGTGCTATAAGGACTTGGTCGTCCGCAAAGTGTAGCGAATATAAGGTGATGTCGTCCATTTCGATTCCCATTCCTCTGCATTTATTTCTCCACACTCCCAGTGCTTTGTCAACATATATTTTAAACAAAGTAGGTGATACGGCGCACCCTTGTCGTAATCCCTTACTTATTTTAAACCCCTTCGATAACTTATTTCCTATCTTCACCCTTGATATTTGGTCCTTGTATATATTACAAGTTTGAACCTTATAAACTCATATCTAAATAACCGTGCACAGCAAGTTGAATATAATAATAAAAAATCTTTATTAAAAATGCGGCTAGAGGTGAGCGCCAGGGTTTGATTTTGGGGCCGGTGTTATTTATAATAATTATATATCAATGACATAGTGGCGTCGGTGCCAGACTTGACCCTAGTGTTATATGCTGATGACACAACCGTAAGTAAGTCAAAAAATCACTCCGAACTACAGCAATGTATGGAGCGCACAAAATAAAAAAGTTTGCCAAATATAAAACATTAATTCAAAATTTACCTTTTAGACGGTCGGGGATTTAACAATGCGTTAAAGCCCCGACTTTAGGGGAGCTAACCTGCTTAAATACTTTCACATTTTTACAAGCTTAACGTATTCGAAGTAATTTTAAAACTTAAGCTAAACATAAATCCGATGGAAATTCTTTTAGCCCATTTTTTAAGAACATGAAGTGCGTTGTAAATTAAATAACGCATTTTCTCCTAAATCCCTCTGCTGATTAATCTTTTTAACGTACAAAAGCTAACGTCGCATAAAATAACAAGACAAAGAAATAAGAAGTCCGAAAGGTAATCCGCGGAGCATATTGACAAAGGAAGTAATTTTTGAGACTTTACGAAGTTGCGATTACGAGAGAACATCATATTACTGCATCAAACAAGAAATATGAACTCTGGGATTTAGTTTGTTCGTGTTCCGGTTAAATTGAGTTTCCAGGAATGCGACTCCCGGATCTATTTAGTATTAAAATAACCTTATCAGGTGAGTTACTTCAAATAAGACCAATACAATCCGTTGGAAGATTATTAAATTCGCATTCGGAATAAAGCACTGTGACGGAGGAATGCCGGTTCTCCTTGCTGATTAATTCAACTTTTTATATATTAAGGAAAATTCTGTCAGGTAATAACTTTAGTTTGTTACAAAGGAAAATCTGCTAGAAGCCAAATTAACTTATTTTGCTTCCGAGAATTAATATTTTCTGATTTAATACAATTAATATGCAAAATTCGGATTAGGATTAGAGATGATTATAAAGCTTACTAAAATTTTCTCAAAGGAGAGAACTTTACGAGGATCCTTCGAAATGTACGTGCCCTAACACAGGGATGGCTCTAATTCGGCGGAATTTGCACTACCATTTTTCTGAACCATCCTTTCTTAGGTTAAATATGACAGTATAGAGCGAGATGTCAATTAGTTTGTGTTTGACAGTGCGCCAAAGTGACCGTCTCGAGCGATTTCGTAAATAATAGAAAAAACTGAGTTGCGAGCAGTGATAAAGGACTTTCATTTGAAAGGCCTAACACCAACCGAAATCAAACCAGAGTTGGATTCGACGACATTTTTGACGTCCGCTCCTTCGTTTTCAATGGTTAAAACTGGGTTGCCGAGTTTAGGCGTGGTCGTGTAAACACAAAGGACGAACCCCGCAGTGAACGCCCAAAAACGGCTACTACCCCGAATATGATTGAAAAAGTCCTCCGTATAGTATTGGATGACCGTCGAGTAAAAGTGCGCGGGATAGCAGACGTAGTGGGCATCTCAAATGGCGGTGTGCACGGAATTTTAACTGCAAAATTATAAATGAAAAAAATACTCCGCGCGTTGGGTGCCGCGTTTGCTCACACCGGAGCAAAATCAGAATCGTTTCATTGTTTCTCGCAACCTTTTGGCACGTTTTCGTCGCAATCCGAAGGACTTTTTGCGCCGTTTCGTAACCGTTGATGAAACCTGCGTTTACCATTACACTCCTGAAGCCAGTGAACAGTCTAAACAGTGGACACACAAAGGTTTTCCGCCACCGAAAAAGGCAAAAACGGTTTTGTCAGCAGGAAAGGTTATGGCAACTGTATTTTGGGATTCTTATGGAATTATCTTCGTCGACTTCTTGGAAAAGGAAAAAATAATAAATGGTGAGTATTATGCCAAGTTGTTGCAGCAATTGGGTGGCAAAATCAAAGATAAACGGCCTCATTTGGCGAAGAAGAAAGTGCTTTTCCATCAAGATAACGCACCTGTACACACGTCTGCAATCGCCACGGCCAAAATTCATCATTTAACGCTACATGAATTAATAACGCTATGAATTGGGATTCGAATTAGTGCCTCATTTGCCCTATTCGCCTGATTTGGCTCCCAGCGATTTTTATCTATTTCCAAACCTCAAAAAATGACACGGCGGTGAAAGATTTTCATTCAATTCCGAGGTAATCGATGCTGTAAATAGCTATTTTGAGGAGTTGAGTTCATCGACCTACAAAAACGGCATTGCTGCTTTGCAGCATCGTTGGAATAAGTACGTTGAGCGAGCAGGAGACTATTTTGAAAAATAAAATAATTTTTTTCCTAAAAACTTGCGTTTTATTTGTTAGGCCATGTACATTTCGAACGATCCTCGTATTATCTCAAGTTCAAAATTATAATATGGCAGAAATCACAGGATGCTAATTTAAAATTAGCAAAATTTTATAGTAGCTAAACCCATTTTATCCAACGTAAAAAATCAAATTTACCGCCATCTGTGAGAAGCGGTGTGTTTCAATATTATTTATTATATGTAACTATTTTTACCAAATATTGTTTTTTTTAAGGAAAAATATTATTTCAATAAGAAATGTTTATATAGATATGAATATTTTTTTCCACAAAAAGTTCTCATAAAAATATTGCTCGCTTGAAAAAAACAGCCACAAAATATTTCTCTCTCAAAAATATTTCTCTCATAAAAATTTTTTCCTTAAACAAATGTTTCTCATAAAAGCATTTCTCCCTTAAAAAAGTTCTCATAAAAATATTTGTCTCTTGAAAAATGGGGAAACATTTTCCAAAAGAATGATTTTTACAAGCGAACATTTTTCAAGAAATAAATTTTTTTGGGTATATTTTTATCAAGAGAAATTTTTTGAAAGAACTTTTTTGAAGAGAGAAATATTTCTATGAGAGAATATTTTTTAAGAAAGAAAAACTTGGGAGAGCATTTTTCAAAGGAGAATTATGCGACGTTTTCAAGAGAAACATTTTTTGAAAAACTTTTTAATGAGAGAAATATTTTAATGAAAGCACATTTCAATAGAGTAATTTTTTTAGAACAATTTTCAAGAGAAATTTTTTTTGAAAGAACTATTTCAAGAAAACATTATTTGAGAGAATTTTTCAAGCGATAAATATTTTTATAAGAGAACTAGTTTCAAGGACAAATTTGATTTTCTAAATAATTTTTTTACTCGAATATATTTTTCTAAAAAAATTCTCATTTAATAAATAATTATGAGACACGCGGCTTCTCATAGCCATGAACTAAATTTTTGCTTATAACCCATGTTCTCGGGGTCGGTGAAGTAGATCTTTATTTTATTTCATTTTATTTTTGTTAGAAGTTTATGATATAAAATATATTTTATTTTACATTGCAGCTAGTCGATTACCAAATTTTAAACCACAATTCTAATACGCCCTTTAAAGTGAAAAGATCATTTTTACCTTGTAGAAATATACGAGTATTAACTGGCAATGGTCACAGCTTAACACAGCAAACATTATTATTTTATTTAAAAAAAATTTGATTTAACAGCCATTTCTTTTTTATTATATTTTTAAGTGGTTTTTAGTTTTCGTTCTAAATAAAAAATTTTTTCTTAGCTGTGAAATATATATTTGGTTTTTGATAACACTTTTGTGACTTATTTTGCCTAAAGCATAACTTATAGTTTCTATGAAACGTAATTGTATTCTACATTATTGCTTTCCTATTTTTAATAATTATAGTACATAAAAATTCCGGCCTTAGTTATAAATGCCGTTGCTAGTAAAATTTCATTAATGTTATCTGTGCAATGCTTTTTTAGTAATATATTAAACTTGTTATTATTAAAAAACATTATATAAAATTATGTTATATTTTATACTCGGTTCATAAATACCATGAAAAAAACTTCTTTCGTATTGTGCCTCTCTGAAGCGACGCCACTGTGCGATATTCTCAAGGTATATAGGTACAGTAGTTAATATGTGCAACTGATTAATCATGTTAGTGTTTATTATTTTGCTGTCAAATTGCGAGCCTACTAGAGTTCAGGGCCACTTAAATATAGCGTAAGATGGAAAGTAAACTTACACCGCATAAATATTTCTTTAATGCGAGTATAGATTTAGTTACTACAATATATTGTTTTGCGACGCTGTCTGTAGTTATGTATTAGGTAGAATTTGGGATTTCAAATTTAGTATTACAGCCAGTAAGCTGCTAGGATATAAAAGTCAGATAGAAGCGATGCCTTGGATTGTGTAGTATGTGATGCGTCTGTCTCGATTATGGGATTGCAAATAAAGATTGTTGCAGCGCTTTTGCTCCTAATCATACAATTGTAGCGTTAAAACGCAATTTTCTTATTGGTATCAAATAATTGCACTGGACTGCTGCACAGCGGTACATACGAATATGGGCCTTATAATTGACGCGTTTAGATGTAGAAACTCGGCGCCAGTAAAATCAACACTATGTATATATAATTATAGACCCATCGGTGCTTTCAGGGATATTATCGTCTAGCTAGCCAAACAGTTTAATAGGTTTGAATGTTTTGTTGTAGCTAATTACTTGTGCGAAATAGAATGAAGTCAAAGAGAAAGTAAAAAACGGCAATGCCGATCTTCTTCCTTTCAACGTAAATATGTTAAATTAATTTTCTTGTCATTTCTTTCCTAATTTTTTTATTGTATTTTTTTTGATTTATGTTAACTAAGTATTATTATTATTATTATTATTATTTATATTATATTATGCTTTTGGTTCAATATTTCGTAGAAATACGTCCTAGTGAACGCCCTATGAAAATTCATAAAACGGTTTTTCTAAATATTTTGCTGTTCATCCATCTTTGTCATTACTATCACATTTAGGTATTATTCTAAAAGAAGCCTTCTACGGAAGTTTTAAAAAATAAATGTCCCGTCACCCGTCACGGTTGTTGAAACCGCGGTCTCCGCGCTTTCAGGGTAGCTCGGCGGAGACGCGATGTCTCGTTTTCCGAGCCTGTTCGGGAATGAGGTGTCAGCAGACTGTGTTATAGTTGCGCAAACAAATAATGTGCATGTTTGGAGCCTGTTTGTTTAGAATAGTCTAGCGGGCGATTGTACAAGCAAATCTATGCCTTTGTAATGGCTGCATAAATAAAAATATAATAAATACCTCAAAACGGCAACGCTGTGTGCAATAGTATTCCAAATTCTCAGCGCATCAGCAATAAATCAACACAATCCGTGAATTCCAACCCTAGGGAGAATAATAGCAAATCCCTAGGCAGTGTTGCCGTTACCACTCGATATAGACTGTCTATTTTCGTCGATCTTTGAAAAAATAAATTGGATTTTATAAAAAACCCCAACGTTATAAAAAATAAAAGGGATTACAAACAACGGTGATAAGTTCATTTTGTCATAGAAAAAAACAAATCGGTAATAAAGCAATAATGCTCTGAAGGTCTACTTATAGTTTTTAGGCCAAGCAATATATTAGGGGAAGTTGCACAAACGAATCTTTTTTTAACGCATGTACGTCCAAGTACCTAGAAAGTACGTGTCTAAAACCTAAAATCATAAAATCTCTCTTAGAGCAGTACTGTATCCGAGCCACTCTGGGAATTTGAAACTGCGGCGCCTATGAATCATTATAAATGTGTTAGGAAAAACGACCGTAAAGATTCTAGGAGTAAAACAAAGCGCAAAACAAAGTCTAAATGTTCTCGGTAATTGTTAACTTAGATGCATAGATTCCTCATAATTGGCGCAGCAAATTTTTAGTAATGCTGGAATGAAATTTCCTTAGGTTGATGTATTTTTTTTGAAATCTAGCATATTTAAGTTATTATTGCTGACTTGTTTTATAATCAATTTTTGCTATATTAAAAAAATGACATTTTCGTTAGAATATGGGAAACGATGACCGGTGGCCTTGTCCCACTGCATTGCAGGCCAAACTCCTAATTGCATTGTAGTGCCATCAATTTAACTTTTTACTACGTGTTGTTTTTCTCGACGTATTAATTCAACAGAAATAGCTCAATTTACAGCTGCGGAATATGCTGATATGCATTTCGTATAGAGATCGTGATGGCATTGGTATTGCTTCGCTGTATCGTTATGCAGAGCGCTTTCATCACAGAGACGCATTCTTGGCGGTGGCGCAAAAGGCTTATTAGAGAGACAGGATTTGTATTTCCTAGAACTCGCGAACTAGGAAGAGAACGACATTTACGTGTCCTGGATTCAGAAGACATCTTAAACCGTATAGCAGACGGAACCTTCAATTAGATGACGCGAAATAGCACATGAGGTAGGATTAATTTCTGCATTTTGCTTTTGCATCAAACTGCACAAAATCAGGAGTATCTTAACAAATTCCTTATGAGTTATACCACAGGTGTGTCGGTTTACGAGAAATAGGGTTGTAAATTTTCGAAACGTTCTGGGCGGGTAATAATTCACCCAAAATCAGTCAGAATAATTTTTGGTGCGGTTTGATTTATAAAAGGTCCGCAGGAATTGTAAGCGGTTGTCTGATTTAAATGTGTTACCGGCTGGGTTAAAAGGTAAAATTTATTAGCAGTTTTTAAGAGACTATCTACTTCAGCTACCACAAAATGTCTCACGGGCTACACGCCAAAACATATGGTTTAGGCACGATGGTGCCCTTCTTAATTTTTTTTAATTATTATTTTTTATATTTAAAAACAATACGATTTTTGGAAAGCAGCACTACTTTACGTCAGTTGTGTGAGCGAGAAAAAAGCTAATGGCCAATAACATGCTAGTAGACAAAGAAGACAGCGGTGCTCGTTGTCGTCTCTGCAGAACTTTAAATATTTTCTTGTGTTTCGTTTATTTTTACTAATACTTTAATTTTGTTTTTGCCAGTAGGACCACAGAAGAAAACATTTAATGCAAAAATAATTCCAACCGGAAGGGGTTTCAGACAATTTAGGGTTCTTAAGCTTGGCCCAGTTTATTTTGGCCCAATGGTTAGTCCGGCCCTGCCTATTTTATTCAAACGCGCTCGAAAATCAAGTTCAAATTCGTATTCTACGGGTACCAAATAACCGATCCTTGCAAGCGCAATATCCGCAAAACCTTCAGTTGCCATCCATGATGGGCTTAAGTCTTATTTGAGGCATGCCACAAAAATGCTCGATGGGTTTTAGTTCCGAGGACTAAGCTGGCCATGGTAAAGCGGCTACGCTTTCTTTCCGCAACTGTTCGTAAACTACTCGAGCAGTGTGAGGTCAAACATTGTCATGCGCAAATACAAAATTTGAGCCCGATTGTTCTGGGTTTGAGCTGTAGAATACTGCTTGATGAGTACTGATTATTTCTATTAGGAAATTGTTACGTAAAACCGGGCTCTGTTTTATGCTGAAGCGAAATTCCAGATCATACAATGATTGTGCCGCGTCTACCTAACGCGTTCATGTGTTTCACTTTCTCACCATAAATCCGAAACCCAATCCGTGACTTGTCAGAAACCATTACATTAGCCCATTCTTCTTCACCCCATTGAACATGTTTTAGGAATATGTATTTTATCCCGAAAAAGTACTATTCCTTTAAATTTTTACTGTAATTTTAAAACTTGAAGCAAAATATTGGTTTTTCTACAAATTTTATAGGAACAATATAACAATATTGCTATGATATTCGGAGTTGTATGATTTGACTGGAGTATTGTGATTCCTGGAAGGCAGTTTTTGGGATACTCGTTACAATTTCATTTACGATTGGAGGTTTGTGAAGACTGTAAAGTTTTGGCAGTGAAACTTATAAACTCAGGGTTGCGTATTATTGCTGTAATTTCTCGTTTTAAAATTCAAATAATGTGGTTATCTTTATATCATTTATATTTTCAAATTTGTGAAGTTTTGTTTACTCTGAAAGAAAGAAGAACACAATCAAATTGATACGATTATTGTTTATGTTAATTTTAATTATAATTTAGTTCAGAAATGTTTAAAAGGTTTAATATATAAGAAGTTTTAGACTTACTTGTTTGTGCATCGTTAAATGTAATGTGTGGGGGTTATGGATGTGAATGTCAATTTGACAAATGTATAAAAGAACATTTAGGGTTTCATGAGATTTATTTGTTTTAAAAAATTTGAAAGATCAAGAGGGAAGACAAAAGCAAGTAAAAAACTTATTGGTTAGTTACGGCTCGTCCTGTAAACAAAGACACAGGATTTTTTGATTCTCTGAAAGAAAAGAGAAGGAAAACGAATTATAAGTAAAAAATAGTGATTTTGAATTGAAAAGAAGTTATTATAAAACGGATACAAGTCCTTCTCAACAAATTTTGGAAAAATACAAAAGAATAATAATATAAAAGCGGACCAGAACGAATTTACAGTTAATCATAGTAGAAAAGCTAAGTATTAATAAACATAAAAGCAGTCCAGTACATATTGATACTACAGTGGAGGGGGATTCTAACTAAAGGCGAGTGCTGTGGTTTTTGAGGAAACTGCAAACCAGAGAAGAGGGAGTTTAACATTCAACGTTTGTCGAGTGAAGGATATTTTGATAAGAAGACACAAAGTGTTCAGTTTTAAGAACAGTAGTATTAGAAGAAATTTTTTGATTCTTCAAAAATTTGACCCCAAATTGACTTTTGAATAAAAAGATTTTGTAACGTTGATATTGTTTTGTGCATTTTCTTTTTGAATCTTATTTATTAATAATTTTTCTTCTAAGCTTAATAACGACCCTGAGAAATTTATTAAAAGAGTCTCATATAAAAGATAATTATTGATTGCGTAAATTGCAGGCATTTAAGGGATTGTTTTTCTAGTAAGTACATGGCCACACATATCATAGCAATATATACATGTCCGACGTACATCACTTGAAGAATGTTTTTAAAATATTCGATTTAAAATATCCTATGGATATGAACTTTAAGTTTATGAACATATAGCCGTTTTTTGGATCTAAATCGGATGTTCATAAGATATCCTGAACTAAATGGGGTGTAGTTTAAGACACATGTTTACATTAAGTTACAAGCAAGTATTTTTACTGTAAGTTTAAAATTTAAAATAAAATATTGCGTTTGTATAAAAATTATTGTAGGAAAAACTAAAACGACATCCACATCCGCATATGGACGTTCACTGTACAACGCCCGTAGGACGTCCTTAAAAATGTTGTGTATTTTGCCTGTCTGTTTAAAATTTACAGTGAAATATTGCGTTTGTGTAGAATATATTATAGGAAAGATAAATCAATGTTCATATGTAGACGTGCAATGTATATCGCTTACAGGACGTCCATAAAATATTTGTTTTAAAATATACTATGGACATCCTTTGTAGGTCCATGAACATGCGGTCTTTGTTTGGGTGTAAATCTGATGTTCATACGATAATGCTGTGCTATTGAGGTGTTATGCAAGAG